>CM030367.1:116959078-117149190 GCA_017893485.1 Hemerocallis citrina | reverse complement strand
GGCGGCTAGGGCACAGGGGGTCGGGAGTAAAGGAGGCGGCTGATAGGGTTTTGTGGATGGGTAGAGAATGCATGGGTGTAGATATATGTATAGTGGTTATTAAGGTTGGGGTAAACAGCAGATGAAGGTGAAATGAGTTTCGAGTGTGCAAACGGGTAGGGTAGGTTTTAATGGGTTTAAGTAAAGAGTTATAGGGTTTTTAAATAGGGTTTGGGTTCAACTAAATCCAAACAGAACAGAGATGGGCACAAAAAGAATAAGTAAAATAGGCACGAACAATAAAAATAATGAGGATCAAAGAAACACAAGCTCGATCAACAGAGATGAAATAATATGAAACAATTGGATCAAGAAGATCAAATAAAAGACGGCAAAACAAACAAATGAATATATTGAAAATGAAGATCCAATATACGGTCCAAGAGAGATACAAAGAGAATAAAAACACAAAAAGAAAAATACACCTAAAAATACAGAAAATGAAAAACAGGGGTTACAAATCCTACCCACCTAACAAGAAGAATTTCTTTCTCGAAATTCAAACAAGCGGTACATAGGGTAATCCCAAAAAGGAAGGAAAGAAAAAAAAACAAAAAGCTACTCAAACAAATGAGAAAACTTCTGCTGAATCTCCTCCTCCATCTCCCAAGTCGATTCACCCGGTGAGTGAGGATTCCAAGAAACACGAAACAGCTTGATGACCTTGTTCTTAAGCACTTTCTCCCGCTGATCCACAATAGCAACTGGCGGAATCTCACCAATCAAATCCGGCCGAACGGTCAACTCAGAATAGTCGATCACGTGGCTCTCATCTCGGATACATCTCCTTAGTTGTGAGACATGGATAACATCGTGCACTCTTGATAAAGCTGGCGGCAATGCAAGATGATAGACCACCCTGCCTACTCGCTCTACAATATCAAACGGTTCAATAAACCTAGGGCTGAGCTTGCCTCCCTACCACCAAACCAAATGACACATCGCCAAGGCGATAACTTTAGAAAAACATGGTCACCAACCTCAAACTCCAAAGCTCTCCGATGGACATCTGCCCATCGCCTCTGCCTATCCTGAGCTGCCTGCAAGTGCTTCATGATCTGAGTCACCGCATCAACTGTCCTGGTGATCAACTCCGGACCCAAAAACTTCCACCCACCAATGTCATCCTAGCACACTGGTAATCTGCACTTCTGTCCATAAAGTGCCTCGAATGGTGTAGCTTTAAGACTAGCCTGAAAGCTGTTATTGTACGAGAACTCTACGAGATGCAAATGGTCCTCCTATGATCCACCGAACTGCAGCATACATGACCTCAACATATCCTCAAGAATCTGGATAGTCCTCTCTGACAGTCCATTAGTCTCGGGATGAAAAGTTGTACTGTACTTCAATTTACTCCCCAAACAACTCTGAAGACTCTCCCAAAACTGAGATCTGAATCTCGTATCCCTGTCGAATACAATACTGACTGGAACCCCATGAAGTCTGACGATCTCTTGCATGTACTTCTCAACTAGGATCTCAGTAGACTGTTCGACACGGAAGGGAATGAAGTGAGCACTCTTCGTCAGTCGGTCGACAATCACCCAAATGGCATTATGACTCTTAAGCAGTCACAAAATCCATAGTGATATGTTCCCACTTCCACTCCGGAATGGGAAGCGGTTGAAGAAGTCCGGCGGTTCTCTGATGCTCTGCCTTAACCTGCTGGCAGATCAAACACTAAGACACAAACCGAGCCACAACCCTCTTCATACCATGCCACCAGAAATGAAGCTTCAAATCCCGATACATCTTAGTACCTCCAGGATGGATAGAATACGATGACTGGTGGGCTTCCTCAAGCATCCTCTGATGAACTTCACCCTTCGGGACACACAACTTGGACCCAAAACAAAGCGATCCATCAGCATGAATAACCATATCCGTTCTGGAGCCAAACTCAACTTTAGCTCGAAAACCCTGCAACTGCACATCACCAGCCTGAGCCTTTTTTATCAGATCAACAAGAGACGACTGAAGCTGGAGCACCAAACAACTCCGATCAGAACTCGGCAACAACACATCCAACTCCAACCTTCGCGTCTGCTCAACCAAATCACTCTGCTGAGTCAGGAACATAACTGCCTGTCTCCTGCTCAAAGTATCTAGGCACCAAGTTCACTTTACCAGGATGGTATTGCAAACTGATGTCATAATCGGCCATTAGTTCCAACCAACACCTTTGCCTCATGTTCAACTCCTTCTGGGTGAATACGTACTTGAGACTTTTGTGTTCTGTAAAGATCTCCACTCGGTCCCCAAGCAAATAATCTCTCCATAGCTTCAAAGCAAAGATCACTGCCGCTAACTCCAAGTCATGAGTCAGATAGTTCTTCTCATGCATCTTCAACTGCCTTGATGCATATCAACGACTCGGCCCTTCTGCATCAGAACTGCTCCAAGACCCTTACCAGAAGCATCACAGTGAACTACAAATCCGCCTGAACCATCTGGAATAGTCAACACTGACGCTGACATCAACCTGCTCTTTAACTCAGCAAAGCCTCACTACAATCCTCAGACAAAAAAAACTTCTCATCCTTCACAGTCAGCTTAGTCAATGGTCCTGCTATCTTCGAAAAATCTTGGACGAATTTCTAATAATAGCCAGCTAGACCAAGGAAACTCCGCACCTCTGAAACTGACTTGGGAACTGGCCAATCCTTCACAACCTCAACTTTGGACGGATCCACAGAAATACCATTGCCCGAGATAATGTGCCCCAAGAATGTAACCCTGTCGAGCCAGAACTCACACTTGCTGAGTTTCCCATAAAACTGATTCTCTCTCAAAGTCTGCAGAACCAACCTAAGATGCTCAGCATGATCCTCCCAATTCTAAGAATACACCAGAATGTCATCAATGAAGACCACCACAAATCTATCCATGAACTAGAAAAAGACCCTGTTCATAAGACTCATATATATAGTAGGCGCATTCGTGACTCCGAACGGCATCACAAGATACTCATAGTGCCCATATCTGGTCCTAAACATAGTCTTTTGTACATCAGTCTCCTTCACATTGACCTGATGATACCCGGAACGAAGATCCAACTTCGAGAAACAACAGCTCCGCTCAACTGATCAAATAAATCATCGATCCTGGGCAATGGATACCGGTTCTTCACAGTAATACTGTCCAGTTCCCGATAATCAATGCACAGTCGATGATTACCATCCTTCTTATTGACAAAAAGGAATGGAGCACCCCATGGCGAAACACTGGGTCTGATGAACCCCAAATCCAGCAACTCCTGAATCTACATCTTAAGCTCTGCTAACTCAACTGCTGCCATCCTGTAGGGACTCGATATTGGTGCCGTACCAGGCTAAACTTCAATACCGAACTCCACATCCCTATCAGGGGGTAAGCCAAGCAACTCCTTTGGAAAAACATCTAGGAAATCCCGCACTACTATAGGTGCAGCCTCACAGCCTGAATGCAATTCCTTCGCACAAACCTCCTGATCAACTGCAGTCTCATTTCGGCCAAGGAACATCTCCCCGGCATGAAACTCAAACTCTGCACGACCTGGGATCCGGAATACCACTTTCTTGGCACGCCAATCAATCATGGCATGGGATTCACCCTACCAATCCATACCGAGAATAAAGTCGAATCCTGAATTTCCAATTACAATCAGGTCGGCCTTGAAATCTGTGCCACCAATAATCACGGGACACTGCCTGCACTCCCGAGAACAAATGACAACACAACCACCTGTCACAATGTTCCAAGCCTCTGACATAAAGCTACACTCCAACTGATGGCGAGCCACAAACCAAGAAGAGAGGAAGTAATGGGTTGCCCCGAAATAAAAAAGAACATGAGCAGGGAAAGAGCAAACCAGGAAAACACCTAAGATATAATCAACAAAGACAGGGAAAAAGAATGGATGAACATGGTGAGGAAAACATAATGCAGAAAGATAATATGAAAGAATAATACAAGAGAAAAGAAAAGAAGCAGAAGAGAAACAACAAAATAACACAACAATAAAAGCAAAATATACCTGCAACAACACCCTCTACTGACTCAGCATCAGTAGCAGTCAGGTTAAAAGCCTAACCTCTCCTAGAAACAGTGGCCCTTTGACCGACAATCTGGCGCTTAGAAGGAAGCGATGGCCTGACTGGACCACGAGGTGGGGCTACCTACTGAACTGGACCCCTGGCTAGAAGAGCCATCTGCTGCTGCCGCGGATAATCTCGCACCGAATGGTCAGTAGCACCACATCCAAAACAGTAGCAATTGGCATGCCTGCAGTTCTTGTGCTCATGCCCAGGAAGTCGAAAAAAGTCGCAAAAACGACCCTCTGAGGAATCGCAGAAGAGTAAGGAGCTGCCCTGACCGGATGGGCTGGGACAGGCCTCCGAATCGGCCCACCAGAAGGCCTAGCAACAACAGAGTGTGGAACAGTCTGCTGAGGAGGAGCCATCCCACCACGAGCATGCTCCTAAGCTGGAGTTGCCTCAAGAGCCTCAGCATAAGTACGCAAGCGAAGGGAGACAAGTTACACCCGAATCTCTCGCTCAAGTTCCAATGCGAATCTACGAGCCCTGTCCTCTTCGTTTCCCATAAGAACGACTGTGAAGCAGCTAAGTCTGGTAAATTCCACTTGCATACTCATCTACAGACCTAGAGCCCTGTTTCAAGAGAGTCTCATGTTACAACATTGTATGGACAATATGTAACAAAATTCCAAAATAGAAATAACGAACAACCTGTTTTAGAGCCAGGAACTGTTGCTCCATTTCAACTCGAGTGCTGCTAGGGAAGAACTTCTCCAAGAAGCTCCTAGTGAACGTGGCCCAAGTAATCGGTCGTTCGAGCCTTTCGAGCTTGAACCTCCACCAAATGTGAGCCAGGTCCACCAGCTGGATGTCCACCACATCCACTCTATCAGCATCGACAACTCTTGCTGCCAAAAGCAACTGCTCAGTCCGAATCAACCACTGTTCGGCCTCCAAAGGTGTCTCAGTGCTGAAGAATCTGTCAGGATGCGGCCTCATGAAATCTGTGACTGTACCCAGACGGGGAGGAAGAGCTGCCTGCATAGGCACAGCGGGAGGCAGAACCCGAGCAGCTTCCAAAGTAGCCATCACCAGATCACTGTGGTTTTGCTGCATATTGATCAACCGTTCCAACACATTGGTAACGACCTCAAGCCCGGGCTGATATTTCTGAAGACGAGAAGTGGAACCTCTACGAGCCATAGTCTGCACAAGATCAAAAAAAATTACCATCCTGATCAAAGTTGATTATAATTCATTTATGTATGCATGGTCTGTGTACTGTTGAGCCAATCCAGATCGAGCCAAGTTTGTCTAATATATCAGTCAAACTAATATATTAGCCAAACCTTGGCTCTGATACCACTAAAAACCTTGTCACGCCCCGCTTCCCAAAAGGAGATACGAAATACGGATACGTGACTAAGTCCAGCGAATGATTTTCATCATCCATAAGCTGTCAAGATCTTTACAACATTTTACAAGAATAATCAGAGTCGGAAGAAAGAGAAGTCAACTACACATGCATATATGAATCAATATACCGACAGGAATTTACTTGAAACAAACTTAATAAATTTCAAATAAACCAGATCTGAACAAGTTAATAATTCTGGGTCACATCGCCCAATACAGAATAATCCAAGTAACAGATACATTATTCAAAATAAGCAACAAGAAATAAATAGATATAGCAAGAGCTCCAGCCAACTAGAATCTCATATCACCTACTCCATCTGGCAGCTGATCTCCAAAATCTGCAATTTAATAAATTGCAGGAAGAGAGAAAAAGAAAAGAAACACCCGACAATGCAAGTTACGAGCCGCTTGTAGCGCAGGCACAAGTACAGGAAAGAATAAACAAATATAAAGTAATAGCGAAAGCAAGCATAGAATGGGATACACATGGCAAAAAAATAGAACAACTAGCATGGCAAGATGAACGAGTGCAAGTGGCATGTAACAAGTGTCAAGTAAACAAGTATCATGTGAATGAGTAACAAGTAACAAGTGTCAAGAATCAAGTATCATGTACAAGTAACAAGTAGCAAGTGTCAAGTGATCATGTTGTTTTAAGTCTTGTATTAAGTCTATCTAGGTAGCACTTCATGCATCCCAGGTTTTTACCACATGATTGCTACATTCAAATAATTTTATTTTAGATTTCATAGTAGATCATAGAGGGCAGTGTACTCAGGGACAAGTATCAAGTAATCAAGTAACAAGTATCAAGCCTCAAGTATCAAGCATCAAGTAATCACGTAGGATCTATAGATGCCCTTTCGAGGACACGTTTCTGTATTTTCTACTATTAGATCTTTCCCTTTAAACCCCGGCTTAGTTTCTTATTATTATTATTCAAGCAAGCATATATGTATCACAAACAGGGAAATATAACATGGTACAAACAAGTAACAAGTTCAGGTTGAAAAATAAACATGCATAGGTGAAAGACAACACATAAAAGATTGGGACAACGAATATTCTAGTTCAGGACAGCAAGATAGTACTGCACCAAATCTGGGATTCTCGTTTCCATGGATATGCAAATCTGGATACGTCAGAAAACTAAGAAAATAGAATCTCGCAGAATCCAGCAAATATATATAAGTCATATGGTATTTCACAAGAACAAGTCCCAAAATAGAACTGAATCTAAAAAACGTGTTCAGCCAAAAATCAGAAGTTTGTATTCATAAACAGGAAAACAGCATGAAAACTTCTGATTAAATCCAAAAAAAATCTGGGATATTCTCTAGTATGTCTAGTAACAAAAAATAAAGTTTCATAATTTTTCAATATAGATAGAATAGTCAAGTAAAATCAGAAAGCACGATACATCAGTTTTGTAAATCTGAAATCATAAACACTGCAGTACTGAAATAGCAATATCTCACGAAATATAAATCGAAATCCAGATCTTTCAAAAGGTTGATAAAATAGATACAGTATGCTACAATTCATATTCACAAAGTTTTTATAGAAAGCAAATAGAATCATGTCGAAATAATGTATCTTTACTGAACAGTATGAAAATTCTGTATGTATAGTAGTTGTTTGCAAGTATAGAATAGTGTATAAAAGATATCAATTAAATCCATAAAAATTATGGGTTAATTCCAATCAAGTCTAGTTGTACTCAGAAAAATATTGGATCAAAATATTATCTTTAACATCAGTAGAAAAATAATTTACCATATAAAATTCATATAAAACTAGATCTGGAATTCTAAACACATCTGTAGTAAAATAGCAATAACTTGCAACTCACAAATCGAAACTGAGATTTGTCAGAAATTCTGGAAAGTATACAGAATTCTCTATAATTCATATTCTCAAATAGTTTTCATATACTGACCTTAATAGGGTCTAAAATGCTAAACAAAAACGGGTAACAACAAAGACATAATTGTTCTTCATGCATAAAATCGACATAGATCATATGAAACTCATCCAGATCACAACAAACGTGAAATATGGTACACTAGATATCCAAGCAACATGGTATAGGGTATGTAGCAAGTCTACAACTTGTTTACTATAACTAACACAACCGAGCACACGAAATCATACGAACAACATGCATGTATACAACAAGAAGTGGTCATCCCTAAGTTATTTCATGTCATGTGTATAATGAGGTAACTACGGGCATGTCAACACAATAGAGACAAGATATAACAGGGGTTTTGCAGAAGAATTGTCTCTAGAACACAACTACACTATATGCGGTATTTAGTACTTGTATTACACAAAGAAAAGAATGCAAGTTACTTGCCTTATCGATGCCGATGAAAACGACGAAGCAAGCACAAGAATAATGGGAACAGGTTCCCGGGACACGAACACAACCCTACGAACGAACAAAACGTGCGAACCACACACGAACAAAAGAGGGAGAGAGAGACCGGGATGAGAGACGACGGCCAAGGCCAACGGACTTGCTGACTATGTTGCTTTCGGTGCAGTCGCCGAGAGGAGGACCACGACAAGGAGGGGACCAGGGGGCGCAATGCAGCAGGAGGGGAGTGTGGGAGAGAAGTCGCACACTGGAGCATCGGGGGTTGCTAGGGCTTCGGGAGGGAACAGCGTGACGGGGGGGGGGGGGGGGGGTGGGGTGGGGTGGGGTGCCGTGTTGTCGTCGGGGTCGCAGAGGAGAAGGCAGCACCGGCGAGGGATACACAGAGAATAGGAGGAAGCGAGGAGAGGGCGGTGCCAGGTGGTTAGGGCACAGGGGATCGGGAGTAAAGGAGGCGGCCGATATGGTTTTGTGGATAGGTAGAGAATGCATGGGTGTAGATATATATAGTGGTTAGTTGGGTTGGGGTAAACAGCAGATGAGGGTGAAATGGGTTTCGAGTGTGCAAACGGGTAGGGTAGGTTTTAATGGGTTTAAGTAAAGAGTTATAGGGTTTTTAAATAGGGTTTGGGTTCAACTAAATCCAAAGAGAACAGAGATGAGCACAAAAAGAATAAGTAAAATAGGCACTAACAATAAAATAATGAGGATCAAAGAAACACAAGCTCGATCAACAGAGATGAAATAATATGAGACAATTGGATCAAGAAGATCAAATAAAAGACGGCAAAACAAACAAATGAATATATTGAAAATGAAGATCCAATATATGGTCCAAGAGAGATACAAAGAGAGTAAAAACACAAAAAAAAATACACCTAAAAATACAAAAAATGAAAAACAGGGATTACAACCACAGACCAACTGAGGCCCTCATACCCATGTTTGCCCATACTTCATCACGTCTCCCCTTAGTGTCTATTCTTAAGTTTTAGTTTTAGAAGAATCATCACAACCTAGAGCTAGCTTACCCTACCGGACTTAAACTAATACGAGAGTCCGTCATCCCAAATTGGTTACTCCTCAAGAGACGCTCAACCCACACTGGTTAGCTCTCAAATTCACATTAATCATAAATGCCGGTTTCTAAGAGTCTCGCTTAGCCTCTAGATTCCAACAACCATCTCGTTTTAGATGTTAATTTGGGTGTATTTAACCTCAACAAAAACTTCTTTATCATCATCTTCATGCAATAATAGCTTCTTTTAATAACCTTAGATAACAATGCTTTAAATCAACTTCTTGAAGACCAACACTTAATTAATTTACCAAGATTATTTACTTTAACAAATTTCCACATTCTTTGATTTATACAACCTCCTCGCATTAACCAAGTGTAATTTGAATACAAATTTCTAATACCAAGTTATATAACTCTCTTAATAAAAATCATTCATTAGAACCTCGATTTATGTAACGCCCCGAATTCCAAATACGACAGAATTCGAAGTTCCACAGGATCTCTATACTTCACTTCGTTTAATTTTACAAGGAAATTTGAACTTTTTGTAATAGAGTAGAGTTCTTTATAGATAGTTACACAGCGGAAGATAAAATGAAGTATAATAATGAAAAATTATACAATTGCAACATCTTTAACATTTAAATAAATCAACAACAACATATCAACTTTATATCTTCATGAAAGATCCAACTCCTGCATAATGAACTGTAGGCACGTCAGTTGCTTAAAACCGACGAAAATGTTATACACAGCCATCCTCTCTATGCCGGAAATATAACGATCTCAATACCTTAACAAACCACAAAACTTGAATGTAAATGAAGTGTTAAATGTGATTACTCTAAACATGTAAGTGTATGCGATGCCTTAATGCCTAATGCAGATATTTATACTAAGATGACACTTGTTCGGATTTTATGCATTCCATACTACATAGGTCCGAGGGCAAGCACCTACGTACTCCATATTAAAAGGTTTCGATCCCTCGCCATAAAAACTACCCAGTAATAAGAACAAGGTTTAGACATTTCACGAGTGCAGATCTCAGTCCTAGAGTACACTGTCCGACTGTTATACAGACTCCTCTTCGTGCGAATATCCCGCAAGTGCCCCTCTAGCTCCGGTATACGTATATACACTGGAGTACGAAAAACTATCTGCCCGACTACGCATAGTCCCAGATTTAAAATAAAAACTCGTCTCCATCGAAGCAACCTCAGTCCCGGAGTACACCGCCCGACTGGGTCTATAGTCCCGAAGTATATCACCCAACTATATAGAGTGCCCTACTTACATTTGCCCAGGTTTACTACATCTTTTCTTAGTGCCTAGTTCTTAAGTTCAAGACATGAATAAATTATCATACCTAGAGTTAGTTTTACCCCCTATCGGACTTAATCACAAATACCGAGATAGCTCCATGGCCATATCTCAAAAATGTAACTCAATTCTTTTATTTTCAACAATGCCGGTACCCGAGATCTCACTAAACTCTAGATCACAACCTTTCTTGTACAAGAATCCATGGGTACTCAACCCTTCAATAATCATGTATTAAATTCAATGTATTCTTATCTTCATATTATTCACAAATAAATCAATGTTTAATATTACTCATGATTCATCTATTCATTTACAATTCAAAATAAAACAATATTTCTTTTCATGAACATAGATTCATCACTTTAAGTCCCATTAGCAATTTAAGCTCATATAGCAATTTCCACATCAAGTATATTTACATCAAGAGAATCCCATAACATGACGCATATTTTTTTTTTAAAAATAAAGGTCATACACTCAAATAAACAATTTTGAAATCAATAACTCATTTTTTTAAAATTTCAATTCCTCTTTTTATTTCTCAAAATATACATTAAAATTTCTAAAATTATTTTTAATAAATTCTTTATCATTTTATAAGAATTTTGGATATTTTTTCCAAATTTTAATGGTATTAAAAATACTCCTTTTTATTAAAACAAACCCCAAAAAAAAATGTTTGAAGCCATCAGGTTTCGAACCAAGCCTCAACCGCCAGCTACAGTAAAGAGCCCAAAGCCCACTCCGCTAGCCAAATAGTCCTAGTGGACTTGGTGTTTCAAAAGGCAACCGAAACCCTATATACAACGTTCCACTGTTTGAATTTAATTAAAAATAAAAAAGCAAAAGAAAAGGGGTTTGCCGAGTTTCGAACTCGCGACCCAGACCACAAGCGTGCTACAGTGATAGACTTATGGTGCGCCGAGTAACTAAGAAGTCTATGTGCGATTTCTGACTATCGAGTTATGCTATTATGCTTTTGCTCGATTTTTTCTGTTATTCAAATATTCTCTCAAAACTCGATTTTTTATTTGATCTAATCTTTCATTAGAATGTAATTAGTTCATCTAGAAAGATTTTACTTTCTAACAATAACTCACAAATGTATAATTCATATTTTAGACAAAATATCTAAATTTTAAATTTATTTCTTCTCTTTTATGAACATGAATTGTAATTCTTCAATTCAGTCAAACTAGCAATTTGTATCTCTTACAAACAATTTAAATGAATCAATGTGTACCAATTACAAAAATTCATTTTTAACTATAAGGGAAAGTCTTTTCAATTGTTTTTACAATTACATGTTTCTACATTTGTAAATTAACATGCATATGGAAAATACTCATTATTTCTTTTACTCATTTCCAACTAACATGATGACGATTAGTTTCTTAATCATAGCAAAATTTCTACAAATTCATAACATACATAATAGCATGGATTTGTTCTCTAATTATCACATCAACTTTATCTATGCTGCTCATGTAATATATTAGCATGCATTTTCTACATTTACAAGATCACCCACATTACATCAATTTGATGTACATTACTAATGTCATATTCTAGCATGCTCAACCTATGAATTAGAAAACATAAAGACCACCCACCTCTTATGAAGAATTTGTAACTAAGAAGATAAGACACCACTCCTAGCTCCAACAAGCCAACTCCTAGTCCTTCTCCTCCTAGCAAGAGTACTCCAACAAGCAACAAGAACACTCTAACTCTCTTTCTTTTTTCTCTCTCTATTTTGATTTATTTTGGTGCGAAATGAGAAGAAACAACAAGCATTTTTATAGGACAAAGTGAAGGGCTAAATTGCAAATTTCTCTGCCTAATAACTTCTCACTTAATTCTCCACCTCTTCGCTACCCTAACCCCCATAACCCCCAACCTTACAACTCCCGGCCTCTCTCTCTTCTAAAACCGACCAGTCCCCCACTCTCTCTCAAAGCATGTGCACCTGTTTTGCACATACCCACACAAAATTTAATACAATTCCTATAATTCAAAAATGTATATTAAAAGTTGTTACATGTCATGTGTTAGTCCATGCACAACTAAAATTTAGATTAAATTAATGGGCTTGTCTTGTTGGGCTTGCTTTTTAATTAAATAATTAATTAGTCTAGTGGACTAGGATCCATTCTTTGGTCCATGAGTTTAATAAAAGGCTAAAAAAAGACTCATGCATGCTAAAATAATAAATGAGAGTAAGGAAAATAGAGATGAAAAAATTAGCACGTGCATCATACGTGCAAAAATTGAAAAATATACTTTTAATTAAAATAAAAATACGGGATGTTACAATTTAAAACTCTTGTTCATATTTAATTTAATCAATCAATCCCATACATTATTTTCTTAAGCCCCAAAACATCGTATTCATGATATTACTCAAATGTTAATTTTCTTCAACCAATTTACTCCACTCGATTCATATTTCTCATTATAATATTTGTCCATAACTAATTAGCATGAATAATTTTTTAAACTCCTAATATATACTCAAAATAGTGTGAATTTATTTTTAATTGTTGAAATAATATTTAGAAACATCTCTGTAATTTTTTCTGATTTTATAAAACATAAAAAAACACAAAGGAAACCAAAACATAAAAAAAATGCACATAGTGCAAGACCAGTTTCAAACCCGAGACCCAAAGGCCCCCAGCAACGCCACATGGCAAGCAGAGGCGCATCGCACCCGCACTAGCCACTCAGGACAAGAGCACTACCTGTGTAATATAGGGGTTAATTGTTTAAGTATCAAAACTCCTCATTCTTTGACTTTTTAAAAAAAAAGACATGCTTTTCTCCCACAAATGGGAGACCCAAGATTCGAACCCGCACCCATAAAGAGGCATCCAAATGCCTGCCCAATGAGCCGAGCTCAGATTCACAACTAATATAGGAATTAATTCAATAAGTATTTAATATTCGACAATACTTATTTTCTATACTTTCAACTATTTCGACTTTCATTCTTCGTCTCAAATTGCTATTATAAAAGTAGTTTTAAACTCCAGAATCTCATCTTTACTAATTTTAATTGTTACTTTAGAGATTTATACCCATTTCATTTACATAAATATTTTTTGAACATATAAACATATATCTTGATTTCTTTTGCAAAAGTAACTCCTTTCTTCAAAATACTATTACTTTACATCAATAAAACTCAAACAGTGTTAACTTACTGATTTTAATCATATGAATGGAATTTTACTTTAATTTTCCCAAATTAATCTTTTCTTTTTCTTATGTGAATCATACAACAAAGTTTCAACTAGTCAATTCTTACATTCATTTTAATTCGATTTTCTGTTGTTCTAACATGGTTAGTTCTCCCCCAAAAATATGTTGCTAATTTTTCCTTTCTTTTTATTTACATTCCATACACAAATTTCAATCAATTTGTAAGAGACAAAAACGCTTGCAACAATCAATTTGAGCCTAACAATGCTACATATGCTTCTAATTAAAATTTCTTCTTTCTAACTTATCAATCATTTCACAAGTACCACATTAACATACAATGAATTTCATGATTTTCTACAACTAACAATTTTTCACCACAACATGCATCATAATTTTACTAGAAGAAACCATTAAACTAACATAAAATTCAACCACATCACCTAAGCATGACTGCTATATTAATTAGAAAACAAGAAGAGACACCCACATCGAATTGATGAAAAAGCAAATAGAACTCCTAGAACGAAAGCTCCTGCGCTGACAAAAAGCTCATCTTCTTCTCCAACTAGCCTCCAAACACTCCCAAAGAAATCCGGCCTCCTCTTTCACTCTCTTTCTTTTTCTCTCTTGATTTTGATTACTATTTGTGCAAATGTGAATGAAGAGTTGTAGGTATTTATAAGGACATTTGTGTGGTGGAAAATGACCCCGCTACTCAAATAACTACCCCACTAACTCACACACTCCTCCACTCTCCCTCTATTTCACAAATGGCCGACCTACCACTATGCATGCACACACACGTGCACGTGTAGTACACATGCACACTTTTCATTTAATTTAATTAATTGTTTTTAGTTATACCCTAGGTGTTTGTTACAAGACAAGCGTAGAAAAAGTGTAAAAAATAAATGTAGGATTTATTTGTAGTCTTCTCATTGGGCTTTATTATTATTTTTTATTTATTTTATTTCTAATGAGCTTGAATTCATCTTTTAGGCCTATGGACTTTTAATTAAGAAAGAAAAAGAAATGAGACAAATCAAATAAAAGGAAACATGTGCATAACTTAGGGAAAAATTTAGAACAAAATGAGATAAAATTGCACGAGTGTTGCACGTGCAAAAATTAAAAAAAATATATTTTTTTATTTTAAAAATTACTACGGGATGTTACAACGAGTCTTGCCCACAGACTCACCGCACTTTTCTCCTCAAGGAAGTTGCACTTGACTTCTTTTGCCAACGACAATCGGATTAAACTTCGGGCTCTCAGACATATCTCATATTAATTTTCCTGCTTCATGTCAGATGGTTTACCTTCCTCCTTTAAGGCAAGATGTAGACGTTCTTTAACTAGTACATCATACATATCCACATTCCAAAGATTGAAGTTGATCTTCCCGTCGAACTGCTTGATCTTCACATAGCTATGACTTGTCATCCTCACCAAGAGACTTGTCAACCGAAGCTCTGATACTAGTTGTTAGGAGAATTTGTAGCACAGTGAAGTTTGTTGAGCAAGGTAGCGAGGAGCACAAACAGAACTGATGAACAACCAAACAGCTTATCACATCAATCACAAAGATTTGTTCCGGTTTGGGGGAACCTAATCCCACGGGGTGGGGGTGTATAGGGAGATATTGTTCAACTATAGAAGATTACAAGGAGTTAGTTACAAGCTCACTCACCAAGAACTATCTCTTGAGCCTCACTTATAATAAAAGAAATATCAATGATGTACTTGTCTCTCGTAAGTACACAGATCTAGAGAAATGCTAGGTTGTAGTCTTGATGCAATAACCGTCTGATATATCCAGTAGAAGAAGTCATACGATAGGAGTTGTATGATCTAACCTGGAATTGAAGATGGACCCGAACAAATGACCAAATATAGGCCCAAAACAGTGTCAGTCACGGATATCAGTCGACTGTCCAAAGGTGTAATCGACTGCTATGTTTTCTATTTCGATACATATCCTCATGCGGTCTATATTGTTGTTGTTGTTGTTTTTTGACTTTGTTTCCTCAATGCTTCGATCTCGTCGCTTTGTCGTCTCTTCTTCTAATCGTACACAAGTATGCACGACATACAATACCAACATCTTTTTGTGGAAACAACAAAAGTGAGAAAGGAATGAAAAGAGAGAATTCATTCAAGGAAATAGCAAAGTGTCATAAAACGTGTGAAGAAATCTTTTATGGAATCAGTAGAAGGCGAGGTACCTCGTGAAGATAGAGTTCTTATGGAAACAACAGAAGGTGAGTTAATGAATGAGGAAAGAGTTCCCAGACATAGTCATTTACGAAAATAACAAGAAGTGAGAAAACACATAAAGAGTTCTCAAACATAATCTTTTACATAAACATTACTGATGAGACAACACGTGAAAAGGGAGCGAATGAGTCAAAGTATTTTACAGAAAAGAAATATAGTTGCAAAACAGGTGGAGAGAGACAAGGTGTGTGCAATGCACACATGCCTAAGTCTTTCGATATTGCAACAACCCTATCAAAGGAATAAAGTCTCTCCCCAAAAACTAGCTAGTATGAAATAAACTTTGGGATCATGGGCTTTAGTTAGTGTGGAAGGCACAACTCAACCTTTTGATTTAATATATTTTTTTGGATTTTTTAAAGTTGCAAACCCCCAACTAACCATTAATTTCCTTTTCTAAACTACCATACATTTTCTTTAAGGTCGCAGGATTTATAATATATATTTTCAAATATAATAAAATTTATTAAATCAAAAAAGTGCATTTTGGTCATTCCAATTCCCCTCAAATTTGGGACTCAATTCTTTTGCGACCAATTGAGAGTGTATTTTTTTCTCTTTAATTTTTTGTTTTGAAAAGAAGTTTTAAAATTCGGAAAAATTAAATTGAGCTTGACAGGAAATGCGTAAAGTGGTTAGATAGATTGGATAATTACGAAACTAGCCTTTATTAAGAAAATCATAAAAACTAGTTCCTAAATTAAAAGGTTGTTTATTTCGAATTTTTTCCTTGGTTATACTTATTTTAAAAAATAAATCACATACTAGAACAAAAAATAATTCTCTGTTGGAGAATGGGTGTTTTAACACCATTTTACGAACTAGATTTTGAGTCAATTTTTTTAGTAAGATCCACTATAAATTAGTGAGAGATCTTTATAGATTTGTGTTCTCCTTCGTGAGTACATCAAAATTATATATTTACTAGCTCAAAATGGTAATGGGGTGAATGAGAAATTGTCTCCCAAAGTGAGACACATGATGTCTGAAAATGGGTTGAGGGACTTCTGTCCTATATCGGAAAAATCATAAGAATTAGAAGGATATATATATATAATAAACCACTTCTTTGAATTGTATGAAAGCAAGCTAGAAGGCTCTCTCTCGCGCGAGCAGGGGGATGCAAACCTCGGACCGGATTACAACTCCGGACCAACTAAACCACATCTCGTGCGGGGATTAGAAATGGTTTTTCCTGCCTTACAGTTTGGGCATTAACTCACTTGTCTGCCGTTACAATAGGTGCATTCACTCACATGTTTTCCCCTAACCCTATACATAGAGGCCCCTTTCCCCCTCATTCCACACACCGAAACCTCTCTTCCTCCTCTGTTCTTCAGTCGGTGATAGCTTTCAACACATCAATCAGTTTGGGAGTGTAGGGTTCTTCTTCTGTTGACACTCAACGATCGTTTCATCATGGAAGAAAGACGCAACTACGTTCCTCCAACACCGGTGAGGCAGGAAATCTGTTTTAAAGCCTCTGTATGATACACAGGACTCAGTACTACTCGGTTCAGTTTCATTTTCTGTTCATTTATTTTTCTTTACACTTTTACGATTTTCAGTTGGTTTGGTTTTTGTTGTTGTTCTTCTTCTTCTCTGATTTTTTGCCTCTCAATCAAAAGTTGTTTTTTCTTCTAAATATTGTTATAACATTCTCGAACTATCCCATTTCTAAAATTTTGGTTGCCATGTCAGCACATAATGCCACATCTTTTAACTGATTTTTACTTCTTGCAAATTAAGTAAAACTTAAAACGGATATATTTAAAAATGATATTTATTAAGAAATTAAAAAAAAAACCTAGCATTCTTCTCCTTCATGCCCATGTTCAGCAAAGAAAAAACCCTAGCCCTTTATTCTCTTAACTCAAAGCCGCTCCTTGGAGAAAAAAAGAGAGAAAAAATTTGTGCATTCTTCCTTCTCCCCATCTTATGTCCCTCACTTTGTCGATCATCCTTCTTGCTGCCTTCACAGTCGTGTAGTATGGGATTTATTTCTTTAATACTTATAGTATAAATTATTCTTTTCTATGTTCAATGTCGACATATTAATTTGTGATCCTCAATGTCGAGTTTAAGCTTTGCTTACTATTTCTTATTCCATATTTTGAATGATTTTGGGGATGTTTATATTGATTTGAAAAGTATGTGTAAGTAAATTAACTTCTCATGGCTTTTGGACTCTTGAAGATTATGAGAAATAATAAGAAGAGATATTAGAGTTAATATCCTGGACTAAGGATTCAAAAACATCAAGTTAAAAAGTGGGCACTTTCAATCTGATGGAGGGAGACAATTTGGTAAGATGACTACGAATTTTTCAGAGATTTTCAATAATGTTTTAAAGAGAGTTTGTAGTGTACCTGTTGTTAGAAAATTGGTGTTTTAACACCATTTGACGAACCAGTATTGAGGCAATTTTTTAGTAAGATCCACTATGAATTGTGAGAGAATTATGGATTTATGTTCTCCTTCGTGAGGACATCAAAATCATATATTTACTTGCTCAAAAAGGTTATGGGGTGGATGAGAAATTGTCTACCAAAGTGAGACACTTGACGGGTTAAGGGACTTTAGTCTCATATCGGAAAAATCATAAGAATTGGAAGGGTATATATAATAAACCCTTTATTGGAACTGTAAGACAGCAAGCCAGAAGGCTCTCTCGCGCGCGCAGGGGGGGGTTGCAAATCTCGGACCGGATTACATGCGGCTTCTATGTATCCGTACATCCCGCAGACACGAATGACGGACCATCTGAACCCCACCCTGTGCGGAGATTATTTTTGCACCAGTTTTGATTTTTCTGATATGTAACGGCCGAAATAAATACAGAAACGGTTTTCTCTGCCGTTACAATCCAATTTTAAACCAAGAAATTGTTTCGTCTACCATTTTAAACTGAGAAACGGTTTTATCTGCCGTTATAGTTTGGGCATTCACTCACCTATTTGCCATTACAGTGGATGCATTCAACCACCTGTCGGTTTTCCCCTGAACCTATATATAGAGGTTCCTTCTCCCCCCATTTCTTCACACCAAGAACCCTAACCTATGTGGGGATTATTTTTTGCACTAGTTTTGATTTTTCTGATCTGTAACAGTCAAAATAAATGCAGAAACGGTTTTGTTTGCCGTTACAACCTGGTTTTAAACCAAGAAATTGTTTTGGCTACCGTTTTAAATTGAGATTTTTTTTTCTGTCATTACAGTTTGGGCATTCACTAGGGTTGGGAAACGGGTCGACCGGGTCGGGTTGGGTCGAACCTGTCCGGGTCGGAACCCAACTAGGGCGGGTTCGGGTCGGGTCCTAGTGGCAACCGGGCTGGGCCAGGTCGTAAGTGCAAAAAGTCGACCCGTCCAACCCGCAAACCCTTTCGAGTCCAACCTGGGTCGGATCGCGGGTTGGCCCGTTTATTAATTTATTTTTAAACTTAAAAAAATTGTAATTTTAATAAATAAAAAAATGAAATAATAATAATAAGACTCAAAGAGTGAAATTGCCAAAAAAATGTATATATTATTAATATGATTTCAACTTATACAATTTTCCCGATTTGTAATAAGAAATAAAGATTTCCTACAAATTTGTTTTATACAATAACAAATTTCTTCGATACAATTTCAATTATCTTCCATTATCCTAATTTTTTATAACGAACAAAGATTTTATACAATTTTTTATAAATTTACAATTTTCTTCAATTTGTTGGTCTTCAATTTGTTGTTGTTGGTCTTCAATTCTTCATGTTGGTTGCTATTGCTGTTGTTGTTGTTCTTCCGATGAGTTGCTTCCACTTGTAGATGTGTCGAACCCTACTCCTTGAGTCCTATCTTCGGCCTTCATCCAGTCTTTCGTGTAGACGAGAATCTCCAACGATTGGGGCTTCAAACGATTCCTGTAATCGGTTAGAACCCTGCCACTTGTAGAAAATGCACTTTCTGAAGCAACTGTAGAGACTGGAGGAGTTAGTAGATCTTTAGCCATATATTTAAGAATACTATAAGTATGTTCATGGTCTTTCCACCATTGTAAATTATCTAGTGAAGAAGTAAAACTTTCAGAATCTTGTTGATTATACCAATCTAATTCATTTGGTTGATTAGTCCTAGCTTTGTTTGATTGAATTTTTGCAAGTAAATTAAATGTGGCATCATCTAATTTATTCTTACCCTTACCTGTAGAAGTAGCAGAAGAAGAAGTAACTAAAGTAGTAGTACTACTACTAGATGAAAAACTTCTATCATAATAATCATACAAGTTATTTAATGTCGATTCAAATTTAGCTAAAAATGTTCCGCAATCAATTTCAGATTCATCTTCCCCAAGTAAAGTAAAAAACATTTCAATCAAACTCTTCGTACCTTCTAATTTGATACGAAGATCCATCACAGTAGCAATACAATACAATATAGAAGGAAGATTAAAATACTTCAAAAATTTGGTGTATGCAGATTTCACAATATCACCAATAAAAGCATCATTAATCATTTCATTGAAATTTTGCATTATAGTAACTATTGAAATAAAAATTCTACTAGAAGTAGATTCATAAGATTTTGAAAATTTAAAAGTTGCGGTTTTAAAAGGTTCTAAAAATCTTAACAAAGATTCGACATAAAACCAAGCATAGGGAGTCATTTAAAATTTGGCATATTTTTTGCCATACAAAAATCATTTATACATGCTTTATATTCAGTAACAATATATAGCAAATCAAAAGTATAGTTCCATCGGTGTTTAACATCCTTTGAAAATTTTCTAAAATGTACATTTTTAAGCCTACACCAAGCTTTCCATTCTTGAAATATAGGACCACTTAATGCAATAAAATGTACACAATTTCTAATTTTAACTATATATGGTTCAACTATCTTTAATGCATCTTGAACATATAAATTTAAAATATGATATGCACATCTAACATGAAAAATATTGTCAGATGGAGGGTTTAATGCAATTTTTAATATACTAATTGATGCATTGTTGTTAGATGCATTATCAAAACTTATACACATAATTTTATCACGAATATGAAAAATATCACAAATTTCCAAAATACGATTTGCAATTTCATTACCACTATGGGGATAGAGCAACGCGACAAGTGATACGATCCTTTTTTGAATGATCCAATCACTGTCGATCCATTGACAAGTTATTCCCGTCATTGGAATATTGTTGCAACCCGTCCAACAACCGGAAGTTAAAGAAACTCTACAAGTTAAACTCCATAAAATCACAATCAAAACTTCTATCATTTCATTGTACATTTTAAAACAATCTGATTGTAAGTATTCCTAGGGATTCTTTTAAATGGGGGTTTAATGCGGTTTGATTAAAAGTTTCTACGTCTCTCGGAATAGGAAAATGGTAACTCTTTCTTGATTACTAGTCGGGCCATTTTTTGATGAACAAGTTCGGGATCATAAGAATGACTATCAACTACACCGGTCCTAGGGTGAATTTTTTGTTAGCCGAGTAGGTCTACAAGAAGTTTTTTATGTTCATTTTGGATGTTTCGTCTTATTATACCCGTCTCCTCACCCCTCTTCCATTTGTATGGCTTCGAACATATTTTACAAACATTTATGCCTACACCCGGATTTTCTTTGTCTGGAATATAATCATAAAATTTGTGCCAATCACTAGTTTCCCCTCTAGTTTTCCTACTACTACCAACTTGTGTTGTTTCGGTTGCTTGTGTTTGTGGTTCTTCTTCTACGTCAATGTCTCCTACAAACTCATCGTGTTTACCAATATGTTGGGTCATAGGGTACTCTTCGACGGGCTCATTTTGTGGGACAATTGGAGGCCTACGAGAAGTGCCGATAGAATTTTGTCCACTTTTGGCTACGGCCGCTACCTCGTGATCTAGACATGTTGATATAGTAGTGTATGTGAAAAAATTAAATACAATGTAGGCGAGATAAGTTACAAAAAAAATCTAGAAAACAATAAGAGGGTTGTGAGAGAGAATATCAAAAAATCAACAAACAAATATGATTAGAAAAATTATAACTACAAAAAGAATATCAAGACAATAAGAGGGTTGTGAAATTTTGATACCGTACTTCGCGGATAATCGTATATAAAATGAGAGTGAAAATAAATGTAGAAGTAGAAGTCCGGAATTGAAGACTTGAAGAGAGCTTCTTTGTTTGATTACTTGGAGGAGTTGAAGACTTGAAGACGTAGTTGAATGTTGAATTCGATACGATCGGAATTTGTTGTTTGATCGTTTATATGTTGCTGCCTTCTTTGTTCAATTGTTCACAAAAATTGAAATTAATTGAGTAATAATAGTAGAGAGAGTAAGAGAGTAAGGTGTGATATTTTAGTTTGGATTTTAGGGGTATTTATAGGGGGGAAAAAACAACGGCTAAAAGAGCCGTTAAGTGCTCTCGATAAGAGTTAGGCCTGTTGGACCCGCGGGCCTGTACGGGTCAAACGGTTCACAACCCGCAGGGTCAAATCGCGAGTTTGCGTGCAGGTCCGCCACTGTAGACCGGGTTATCGGGTCAGGTTCAACAGGTTTAATTCACTTTTTTGAGGATCCGGGTCGACCCGTTTACATTAGCGGGTTAGACCCGAACTCGAACCGGTTACTCACAGGCCGGGTTATGCAGGCGGGTCGCAGGTCAACTGGCCCATTTGCCATCCCTAGCATTCACTCACCTATCTGCCGTTACAGTGGATGCATTCAACCACCTGTCTGTTTTTCCCTTGTCCGATATATAGAGGCCCCTTCTCCCCTAATTTCTTCACACCAAGAACTCTCTTCCCCCTTGTCCTCATCTATTCTTCTGTCAATGATAGTTTTCAACACATCAATCAGTATCTGTCAATGATAGTTTTCAACACATCAATCAGTTCAGGAGTGTAGTATTGGGCTGCCATTGACACTCGACAACCTTTTTCATCTTGGGAGGCAGACGCCACTATGTTCCTCTAGCACCGGTGAGGCGGAGAATCTATTTTAAGGACTGTGTGTGATACACAGGACTTGGTTGCTACTTAGTTCGGTTTTATATTCTGTTCAATTATTTTCTTTACATTTGTACAATTTTCAATTGGTTCAGTTTTTGTTCTCTTCTCCTTCTCTGGTTTTCTACCTCTCAATCAAAAGTTGCTTTTTCTTATAATCATTTTTATAACAAACATAAAATAGGTTTTCATATTATTTCTCTAATTTGAGGCACTCTTTTCTTTTCTTTGTAAATCTGAAAATTTACACTTGTGTTGTGTGTTTTAAGACTCAAAATAGCAACTACGTCGGAGAATGTTGTTATGGCTGAAATGGTTCAAGTGTCGACTGCTGATGCGGCACAAGTGCCTGACTGTTGTTGTGGCACGAGTGTCTATGCCTACCTCTATACCTTGTCTCAGTCTCCCATGGGGAGAAACTTGAGAAGTTCAATGGGCAGAATTTCAAGAGGTGACAACAGAAAATGATGTTCTACGTGACCACATTGAATCTCGCAAGATTCTTGGGTGAAGAAGCTCCAAATCTTAAAAAAAGATGAGCAAGATTACCAATTCATCGCCCCTGTGGATGCTTGAAAAAGTGTTGATTACTTGTGTAGGAACTACATAATGAATGGATTAGCCGATATAACATTTATATTGAAAAAAGAACAACTAAAAAACTTTGGAAATTCCTAGACCATAAATATAAAACTGGGGATGCGAGCACCAATAAATTCATTGTGGGCCACTTCCAAGATTACAAAATGGTGGACTCCAAAAATAATGTTCAGTCAAGTTCAAGAAATTCAACTAATCTTGCATGAGATATATGCTAAAGGTATGAACTTAAGTGAAAGTTTTCAAGTTAGTTGTATTATTGAAAAATTACCAGCAGATTGGAAAGACTTCAAAAACTACCTCAAGCACAAATGAAAAGAAATGGGCATTGAGGATCTGGTTGTCAGGCTTCATATTGAAGAAAATAACAGAGGATCTGATTGTCAAGCTTCATATTAAAGAAAACAATAGAGAATCTGAAAAGTTCGGAGGCAACAGTCATGCAGCCAAAGCAAATGTGGTGGAACATAGTCAACGTTCCTAGAAATATAACAACAGAGAAAAGGGGTCCAAGTTAGGGCATAAGGGAGGAATCTCCATGAAGCCGAAGTTTCAAGGCAAGTACTTCAACTGTGACAAGTTACGTCACAGGTCTACTGATTGCAGACTACCCCAAAAGAATAGGAACAGAGAAATAAATATAGTTGAAGGCATTGCTCAAGACATTTCTGATATCAACATCTCAACTATGGTCTCAAAGGTGAACTTGATGTGTTCAAACCCCAAAGAATGGTGGATTGTGGAGCTACCAGCCATGTGTGTAGCATCCTGAATTTTCAAATAATTAAATATATATTTTTTCATTTGTTTTCACGTGTTTCACACGTGCAAATTAATGTATGTATTTGGTTTTTTTAAAAAAATTATTCTTATGTCAAGAACAAATATTTTCTTATCTTTAAAAGAGCCTTTTATTAAATCCTAGGCCTAATGATTTAATTCTAGTCCACCCAAAATTAATTAATTAATTAATTAATTAATTAGAAGCCCATGGTTTTAGCCCACTAAATTAGCCCACTAGTTAATTCTATTAGAAATTAATACAACTTGTAGAGTATATTCGTAAAGTAAAAATTGTTAATTATTAAATATACAAACTTAACTAGTGTTCATATAGAGACACGTGCATTGAACATGCACATGCAATGGGACACAAGGGGGTGGCCGGCCTTAGGGTTGGAGTGGGAGAGATGGAGAGAGTGGAGAGTTGGTTATTTGATGATGGGTAGTTCTTCTAACTCCTAAATGCATCTAAACCCTTCATCCAAACTCATCTCAACCCTTCATTTTGTCTTGAGTTGTGTATAAATAGCCCCATTAGTCTTTCATTTCTCTTTGCACTTAGAAACTCCAAAGAGAAGAAAAGATAAACTTTGTGTAAGAGAAAAGATAGAGTTATGTGAGAAAAAGATTGAGTGTTTGTGTGTGTGCGCTCTTGCACTTGGGTGGCCGGTTAACACATCAAAGGAGGCTCGGGTTCATGCTTTGCTAGGAGGAGAAGGCTCGGTTTTTGGCACAAGCTAGGAGGAGAAGGGAGACGATCGTGCATTCAAGGAGTTTCTTTAGCAGTTTCCATTTGTCTTCAAAGAAGGTGGGTGATTTCTCTACTTCTAATATAGATACCATGCTAGGGTTTTTAATTTCATGAACATACTAAAGAAACCAACTAAAATTTCCATGTGTTTGCCTAAAAAGACTAGTAGAGAAAAGGGAAAATTTAATCGCAATTAGTAGATTAAAATTCATCACGGTATTGTATTAATGAAGTTCATACTAGAATATGTACTTTTAGATGAACTATGCTAGTGTGAAGATCTTGTTAAATGATGGCTTAATTGTAGATGAATGGATATTGCTATGTGTAGTTGTAGATTGAGATGAGTAGTTATTGTCAAGAAAAACATCCCTTTCCATGTGTTCGGATATTACCCATGCCGGAGACGTCGCCAGTGCTATGGGCTTTGGCTTATGTTGATCAAAAAAAAAAACAATCAATAAAAAAAAATAGAAATAAAAAAATCTCAGCTAAAAGACCGAATCCATTCGATTTCTAAAAAGGATTACTAATCCTTCACTTTTCGAGGAATCCTTCATCAGTGGTTGTGAATGGCTTCAATGGGATCTTTCATTCTGGTCGGAGGAGAAATTTCCAAACGTCTAGCATTCCCTCACATCACTTCTGGTTCTATTGGAACAAAAGATTCCCAATTTAAATTCCATCTCTTGATCTCTATCTTCAATTTTTGGATATTGAGAAATTGTCCATATCTAAGATCATCCTTATTGACATTTCTGCAACACCTCTAAGAGAGGAACAAATAGTTTCTTTTTTTCAATGCGAAAATAAATTTCTAGCTGAATTAGCTGTTGCCGTTGGCGCTCTTCTCTTTTCTGAAGCAACGGAGGAAGGAAGCCTTTAATAAGTCACACAAAAATGGCTCAAGAGAAATCTTATCGAAATATCATGGAATAAGGTTTGATCCTATTCATTGGGATTCCGTAAATATCCCATTCAAAAAATAGAAAGTTCGAAACAATTGGGACTTTTTTGGAGATTGGATGCAGTTACTAATTCATGATCTGGCATGTACAGAATGAAAACTTCATTCTCGATTCTACGAGAATTTTTATGAAAGTGTTTCATTTGCTTCTCTTCATTGGAAGTTTCATTTTCCCAGAATGTATCCTAATTTTTGGCCTAATTCTTCTTCTGATGATCGATTTAACCTCTGATAAAAAAGATAGACCTTGGTTCTATTTCATCTCTTCCACAAGTTTAGTACTATATTTGGCTAGTGATTGTGAGGCCCCAATTCTTGACTAAAAAAAGTAGGCGAGGCTAACTCAGCCGCTGACTTCGACTATACTGTAGTGGGCTTTCATTAACTATTATAAAGTCCACCGATCCACATGTGATGTGTAAACAATGAAAGTCTGTTCAACTGTGACCTTATAATGCAATTGCATTTTCTAAATTGTTGTTATATAATGTTAGTGTGATAAAAGAAAAAGATTGCTAACTCTTGTAGAATTGAAAAGAGAACAAGAACATGTAGTTAGTGGATTACATATTGGTGATTTTGAGATGGAACTACAGTATATTTTTAAAGTCGATAAGATATTCTTTAAATATAATTTGTAAAGAAAAAAACTTATTTTAATGTTAAAAACTAAGAGTAAATTGCTGCTACACTGTTTTACTTTTAAGGAAAATAATCTAGACAAAGTTGATTTAAAAGATATTAATGTATTAAGAAATTGAATTTTGTAAAAGAGATTTATAAACAGACAGTAGATACACAATTAATTGTGTATCCTTAACTATAACAGAAATCGAGTTTGGGCTTACTGGCTTTCGGTGTGGGTTATAGGCACTGTGTACAGTGCAAGAGGTCTTGGGTTCGAGTCTTGAAGAGGCTCTGTTTTTTATTAAAATTTGATTTTTCCTTAAATACTATACAGTCAATATATAAAGAACTCTCCCCTATTCATATATGTTAATCACTTAGGACCAAGTGGTCTTTGGGTGTGCTTTGGGTCTGTTACTATTCATGGGCGGGGGGTTTGTTTGGTTCTAGGTTCGATTCCGCCAACCCACTTTCCTTTTTACTTTTGATTTTTTTAAGATTTAAGAGTTTAAAATGCAAATAAAAATTGGAAAAAAACTCTATTATTCAACAAATATTATCTCGACTTTATGAAAAATAATTCTACAACATTTTATGTATTTTGTGAAGATTATATGCGGTTTTTATATTAAAATGGATTAAAGAACTTGATGAATTTTTTTTAAAATATGGTTTTAATTAAAGAAAGTGAAAAAATGTGAATGCAAGAAATTATGTGGGGATTACATTAGGAGGTGTAGTAAATTAAATATGAAGTTTGATGTTTAATATGTGCAAGTGTGCATGGAAAATGAAATAAAAAGATCATGATGAAATGTGGAAAATTTTGCGAGTATAAACACTCATTTTTGGTGAACATGAAAAAGAAGTTAAGAACTAGAGTGTAGCTAAGTCCTTATACCGGCATGAATGAATTCTTGAAAAATGAATGTTGTAGAAAAAGACCAAGATTTGGGTCGTTGTTATCAATTGATGGTTAAGTCCGGTGTAGAGGTGATGCTAACTCTAGGGTGTTAATTTTACTCATGATTCAATTATCTAAGGATTAGACACATAGTGAAGATGTGATGAAAGTAATAGAAAAACACAAGTATGAGGGCATTGGATCTACGGTGTGAGAGTATTCACAGGCTATCTACATGATGCATCATGTCATGACGTGAATACATCTCTGGAATTATCGGGACCGTGGCGACGCTTGTGGGGTGCTTGGTGACTACGTAGTGCCATTGTCCTGTGACGGAGGCAAATTTTCCATAGGCTGTCTACATGATGCGTCATGTCATGTTGTGGGATTTCCTTCCAGGTTGTCTGGGCATGGGCTCGTAAATCATAGAATATTTAGGATACTTACCATAGTTACCGTAGTAGTTTAACTCATAACGAGGGATCCAACCCTACAAGATGAATAACGGTTATGGGCTTGCCCTTAGATTTATGTAGAATCGGATGCATAAGTTCGAACAATTGCGCATTAGTGTCATGAAACGACAAGTAACTGCATTAAGACTAAGTGCACATTCACACACGACATCAATAAGATAGTCCCCTTTAGCTTTATTTGTGATCAAGTGTGTGCTTTCCAAGTAAGAGAAATTGATATATAATATCCTAGCGTCAGTTGTATGTAACTGACGTGCCCACAGTTTCTATGCTAGATAAAATGAATGAAAGGACAAAAGAGAAATGTTGCTTAAATTTTTTTTCAAGTGTTATTTTATTCATGTAATATGTTGTAATTTGCTTCCGCTCTGTTGATGTAAACATTATTATACAAAAGTTTTAAATTCCTTGTAAAATTGTACGAAGTGAAGTGTAAAGATCCTGTGGAACTTCGAATTCGGACTTATTTGGAATTTGGGGTGTTACAGAGTGGTATCAGAGCTACGTTTCCAAGTAGTAAAAATTTATAAGGAACGAAATCCTAGAGTGGTCATTAGAGTTTCGCGGTCACTACTTTCCATCTGACGTCCAAGAGAATAGGGCGATGGAGTTCCTGGCTCTGCAGCAGGGGAGCATGTCTGCTAGGGAGTATGAGACAAGATTTACTCAACTTTCGAGGTATGTACCCGAACTTGTGATGGACGAGGCGAAGAAAGCTTGAAAGTTCGAGCATAGATTGAGGCTGAATCTGAGATCAAGGATGATACCCCTTGGTATCAGGCGGTTTGACAAGCTAGTCAAACGAGAAGCAGCTACAGAGGAGGATATAGAGCAGTTTCATGCTGCTCAAAACAGGAGGAATAATTGGAATGTCGGAAAGAGGCCCGCAATTTCTGGGAACGTCACGGGGCAGCCGCCAGCTCAAAAGTTCAAACCTACGGGGGCGAACGCTGTCAATGTGACTGGAAGAACCGAAAATGGTTGGGTGAGACCTCTTGTGGTGACTTGCTTCAATTGTGGAGAAATAGGTCATTACAGATCTCACTGCCCCAAGCAGCAGAATGTCGCCCTAAGTGGACCACCGCAGCAGGTTGGGAAGAAGCCGTACCAGCAGGGGCGAGTATTTGCTTTGACTGAGGTCGACGCTGATGAAGTGGATCACGTCATTACTGGTACGGGGGCAGATGTTTAGAAGTTTCTGTTGTTCTTTTTCCCTGTTTTATTTAGTAAAGACTGTTATGTAATGGGAGTTTATTATGTACAGGAGAACTTTTATTAAATGGAAACAAAGCTGTTATTCTGTTCGATACTGGATCCTCTCATACTTTTGTATCTCCTAAATTTGCTAAGGTCTTGGGAGTCGAACCGAAGGTCTTTTTAGGCAAGATCCTAGCAGTAGCTACTCCATCATGGGAGACATTAACCACTGATCGGTATTATGCAGACTGCAAAATTGAGATCAGAGACAGGATTTTCGGGATTGATCTGATCGAGCTGAATATCCTAGGGATCGATGTTGTCATTGGCATTGATTGGATGTCGGTGTACATTGTGAACATCGAGTGTAAGACCAAGGAAGTAACAGTGAAGGCTCCAGGAGGTCCTGTAGTCACTTTCCAGGGAAAGAGATGTTCAGGTTTGGTGGCAGCTATACACAAGAAGAAGGTTCCGGTAGAGGTGCAACAGATTCCAGTGGTTCGGGATTACCCGACTGTGTTCTTAGAGGTTGCCCGGGTTACCCCCGCATCTTGATGTAGAGTTCAGCATCATTATCCAGCCAGGGAGTGCACCTATTTCCATGGCACCGTATAGGATGGCGCCTGTGGAGCAGGATGAAGTTAAACGACAGATTGAGGAACTTTTGGGAAAAAGTTTTATTCAACCGAGTGCGTCACCTTGGGGAGCCCCAGTGTTTTTGGTGAAGAAGAAGAATGGATCAATGAGGATGTGCATCGATTACCGGAAACTGAATAAGGTCACTGTTCAGAATAAATATCTAATTCCACGAATCGATGACCTGTTCGATCGTCTACAAGGAGCAGCTATTTTCTCTAAAATAGACCTTCGATCAGGATACCATCAAGTTCGAGTGAAAGTGGAAGATGTGCATAAGACTGCATTCAAAACTCGACATGGGCATTACGAATTCTTAGTTATGCCATTTGGAGTTACGAATGCATCTGCAATCTTTATGGACATGATGAACAAAGTTCTGAGGCCATTTATTGATTCTTTCATCAGTGTTTATCGATGATATTCTTGTGTACTCCAAGTCAGAGGAGGAGCATACTGAGCATCTGGCTGAGGTTCTGAAGAAGCTTCAAGAACATGAGTTGTATGCCAAGTTATCCAAGTGCGATTTCTGGAAATCTAAAGTGACATTCCTGGGTTACATCTTTTCTAAGGAGGGAGTGGAAACTGATCCTCAAAAGATGGAGGCAGTGAAAGATTGGGCAAGGCCTACTACAGTGAAGGAAATTAGAAGTTTCCTTGGGTTAACTGGATACTACATGAGGTTTATTCAAGGCTATGCTCAGATAGCCGTGCCGCTCACTGGTCTGACCAAGAAGAATGTAAATTTCAAGTGGACTGAGTAGTGCGAGACAAGTTATCAGGAGTTGAAAGAGAAATTGACTACTGCTACCATTTTGGCTTTACCTAGAGCAGGTGTTGAGTATGATGTCTACAACGACGCTTCACATCGTGGGCTTGGGTGTGTCTTGATGCAAGAGGAAAAGGTAATCGCTTATGGGTTTAGGCAACTAAGGCTGCATGAGAAGAATTATTCGACTTATGATCGGGAGTTGGCTACGATTATCTTCGCCTTGAAGCAATGGAGGCATTACGTGTACGGTGAGAAACTAAACATGTACACGAATCACAAAAGCTTGAAGTACATATATCAACAGAAGGACCTGAATCTGAGGCAACGGAGATGGCTAGAAGTACTTGTGGACATTCGTCCTAAGATTAAGTACCATCCAGGTAAGGCTAATATTGTTGCTGATGCACTTAGCCGTAAAAGCTGTTTGGCCAGTTTGATCACGACCCAGAGGCATCTTGCAGAAGAGTTATGCCGACAACCGGAGGAGGGACCTTGAGTTCGAGGAATGTGACTTTGTCATTCGAAGGTATCACCTAGTAAAGGTGTGATTCGTTTTGGCAGAGGTGGGAAATTAGCCCCAAGGTACATAGGCCCATATAAGATATTGAAGCGGATTGGGAAAAATTGCTTACCGAGTGGAGTTACCGGAAGAGTTGTCTCAGGTGCACAATGTCTTCCATGGGTCTATGTTGAGGGGTTACATTCCAGATCCAAGTCACCATTTGCCCGAAGTACCGGAAGGTTTGCAACTAGATCTGAGCTACATTGAGCGGCCGGTTGAGATTGTGGATCATCGGGAGAAATTCTTGAGGAACAAGACGATACCGATGGTCAAAGTAATCTGGAGAAACCAGTTGGTTGAGGAGGCTACTTGGGAATCCGATGAGATGATGGTGAAGGATCATCCCGAGCTCTTTGTTTGATTGTATTGTTTTTCTTTCTTCTTTCATGTTTTGTTTTCTCACTCTTTAAACGTAGTTCCGGGGACGAAACTATTCTAAGGAGGGAGTGTTGTAACATCCTGAATTTTCAAATAATTAAATATAATTTTTTTTCATTTGTTTTCACGTATTCCGCATGTGCAAATTAATATATGTATTTGGTTTAAAAAAATTATTCTTATGTCATGAACAAATATTTTCTTCTCTTTAAAAGAGCCTCTTATTAAATCCTAGGCCTAATGATTTAATTCTAGCTCACCCAAAATTAATTAATTAATTAATTAATTAGAAGCCCATGGTTTTAGCCCACTAAATTAGCCCACTAGTTAATTCTATTAGAAATTAATACAACTTGTAGAGTGGACTTGTCAAGTAACAATTTAGTTAATTATTAAATGTACAAACTTAACTAGTTTGCATATAGAGACACGTGCATTGCACATGCATGTGCAATGGGACACAAGGGGGTGGCCTGGCCTTAGGCTTGGAGTGGGAGAGATGGAGAGAGTGGAGTGTTGGTTATTTGATGATGCGTAGTTCTTCTAACTCCTAAATGCATCTAAACCCTTCATCCAAACTCATCTCAACCCTTCATTTTGTCTTGAGTTGTGTATAAATTGCCCCATTAGTCTTTCATTTCTCTTTGCACTTAGAAATTTCAAAGAGAAGAGAAGATAGAATTTGTGTAAGAGAAAAGATAGAGTTGTGTGAGAAAAAGATTGAGTGTTTGTGTGTGTGCGCTCTTGCACTTGGGTGGCCGGTTAGCACATCAAGGAGACTCGGGTTCATGCTTTGCTAGGAGGAGAAAGCTCGGTTTTTGGCACAAGCTAGGAGGAGAAGGGAGACGATAGTGCATTCAAGGAGTTTCTTTAGGAGTTTCTATTTGTCTTCAAAGAAGGTGGGTGATTTCTCTCTTCTAATGTAGATACCATGCTAGGGATTTTAATTTCATGAACATACTAAAGAAACCAACTAAAATTGCCATTTGTTTGCCTAAAAAGACTAGTAGAGAAAAGGGAAAATTTGATCGTGATTAGTAGATTAAAATTCATCATGGTATTCTATTAATGAAATTCATGCTAGAATATGTACTTTTAGATGAACTATGCTAGTGTGATGATCTTGTTAAATGAATGGATATTGCTATATGTAGTTGTAGATTGAGATGAATAGTTATTGTCATGTTTAGTTGATAAAATACGTAAATTTTTGTTATATAATGTTAGTGTGATAAAAGAAAAAGATTGCTAACTCTTGTAGAATTGAAAATAGAACAAGAACATGTAGTTAGTGGATTATATATTGGTAATTTTGAGATGGTACTAGAGTATATTTTTAAAGTCGATAAGATATTCTTTAAATATAAGTTGTAAAGAAAAACTTATTTTAATGTTAAAAACTAAGAGTAAATTGCTGCTACACTGTTTTATGTTTAAGGTAAATAATCTGGACAAAGTTGATTTAAAAGATATTAATGTATTAAGAAATTGAATTTTGTAAAAGAGATTTATAAACAGACAGTAGATACAAAATTAATTTGACCCTTAACTATAACAGAAATCGAGTTCGGGCTTACTGGCTTTCAGTTTGGGTTATAGGCGAAGTGTACAGTGCAAGAGGTCTTGGGTTCGAGTCTTGAAGAGGCTCTGTTTTTTATTAAAATTTGATTTTTCCTTAAATACTGTACAGTAAATATATAAAGAACTCGCCCATATTCATATCGGTTAGTCACTCAGGACCAAGTGGTCTTCGGGTGCGCTTTGGGTCTGTTACTGTTCATGGCCAGGGAGTTTGTTTGGTTCTGGGTTTGATTCCACCGACCCACTTTTTTTTTAACTTTTGTTTTTTTTTTTTTTAGATTTAAGAGTTTAAAATACAAATAAAAATTGGGAAAAAACTCTATTATTCTACAAATATTATGTAGACTTTATGAAAAATAACTCTACAACATTTTATGTATTTTGTGAAGATTAGATGTGATTTTTATATTAAAATGGATTAAAGAACTTGATGAATTTTATTTTAAAATATGGTTTTAATTAAAGAAATAGGAAAAATGTGAATGCAAGAAATTATGTGGGGATTACATTGGAAGGTGTAGTAAATTAAATATAAAGTTTGATGTTTAATATGTGCAAGTGTGCATGGAAAATGAAATAAAAAGATCATGATGAAATGTGGAAAATTTTGTGAGTATAAACACTCATTTTTGGTGAACATGAAAAAGAAGATAAGAACTAGAGTGTAGCTAAGTCTTTATACCGGCATGAATAAATTCTTGAGAAATGAATGTTGTAGAAAAAGACCAAGATTTGGGTCGTTGTTATCAATTGATGGTTAAGTCCGGTGTAGAGGTGATGCTAACTCTAGGGTGTTAATTTTACTCATGATTCAATTATCTAAGGATTATACACATAGTGAAGATGTGATGAAAGTAAGAGAAAAATACAAGTATGAGGGCCTCGGATCTACGGTGTGAGAGTATTCACAAGCTGTCTACATGATGCATCATGTCATGACGTGAATACATCTCCGGAATTATCGGGACCGTGGTGATGCTTGTGGGGTGCTTGGTGACTACGTAGTGCCATTGTCACATGACAGAGGCGAATTGTCCATAGGTTGTCTACATGATGTGTCATGTCATGACGTGGGATTTCCCTCCAGGCTGTCTGGACATGGGCTCGTAATTCATAGAACATCTACGATACTTACCGTAGTTACCGTAGTAGTTTAACTCATAACGAGGGATCCAACCCTACAAGATGAAAAACGTTTAAGGGCTTGCCCTCGGATTTATGTAGAATGGGATGCATAAGTTCGAACAAGTGCGCATTAGTGTCATGAATCAACAAGTAACTGCATTAAGACTAAGTGCACATTCACACTCGACGTCAATAAGATAGTCCCCTTCAGCTTTGTTTGTGATCAAGTGTGTGCTTTCCAAGTAAGAGAAATTGATGTATTATATCCTAGCGTCAGTTGTATACAACTGACGTGCACACAGTTTCTATGTAGGATAAAATGAATGAAAGGACTAAAGAGGAATGTTGCTTAAAAAATTGTTTCAAGTGTTATTTTATTCATGTAATATGTTGTAATTTGCTTCCGCTGTGTAGATGTAAACATTATTATACAAAAGTTTTAAATTCCTTGTAAAATTGTACAAAGTGAAGTGTAAAGATCCTGTGGAACTTCGAATTCGGACTTTTTTGGAATTCGGAGTGTTACAATGTGTGCTTTAACAAAAGTATGTTCTCCACTTTCGAACCATTAGAGAATAGGGAGAAGATGTTTATGGGGAACTCAGCTACTTCAGAAATCAAGGGCCAAGGAAAGGGGATCTTGAAGATGACTTCTGGTGAAGAACTGACTCTGAACAATGTCGCATATATTCCTGAAATCCGTAAGAACTTGATATCTTGTTCTCTGCTCAATAATCACGGATTTCACATAGTGTTTGTGTAAAAAAAAATTGTTTTGTCGAAAAGTAGAATGTATGTTGGTAGATGATACATGAGTGGTGGAATATTCAAACTCAATGTAATGACCATGGTCAAGAATATCAACAAAGCTAGCTCTTCTACTTATATGCTTGAGTCTTCCAATTTAGGACATGGTAGATAATGACTTGGTAATTATGATATTTTGTGTAGACTAATCAACTTAAATCATATACCAACATTCCAAATTGATTCCAACATAAGTGTGAAATTTGTGTTGAGGCAAAACTAACAATATCATCATTTAAAAGTGTTGAAAGAAACATTGAAGCACTTGATGTAATTCACCGTGTTATTTATGATTTAAGAATGATACAAATAAGAGGTGGTAATAAGTATTTTATTACTTTTGTTGATGATAGCAAAAATTACTGTTATGTGTATTTACTTAAAAGTAAGGATGAAGTTATAGAGAAATTTATTCTCTATAAAAATGAAGTTGAGAATCAACTCAACAAGAAAATTAAGACACTAAGAAGTGACTGAGATGAAGAGTATGAATCGTCATTTGCTGATACTTGTACTAAGCATGGAATTATACATGAAACTACAGCCTCTTATTCTCCTCAGTCCAACGGTGTTGCTGAACGAAACAATCATACATTTATGGAAATGATAAGTACAATGTTAATAAGTTTTGGTTTTCCACCAAACATGTGGGGAGAAATTATTCTTTCAGCTAATTATCTTTTGAATAAGTTACCCAAAAAGTAAGAAATGAAAACTTCATATGAACTAGGGAAAGGAAGAAAGTCATCCTAAAATTACTTGCAGATGTGAGGATGTCTTGCCAAGGTGGCAGTACCTCCACCTAAGAAAGTGAAAATATGACAAAAAATGGTTGATTGCATTTTCATTGGCTATGCACATAATAGTGGTGTTTATCAGTTTTTGGTATACAAATATGATATCCTTGATATACCAAAGAATGCAATAATGGAGTCTAGAAATGCATCGTTCTTTGAAAATGTATTCCCATGTAAGTCTAAGGAAGAACCAAGTTCTTCCAAACGAACACATGAAACTATCAGTGAAGATAATGAAAACCAAGATGAAGATATTGAGGAGGAACCTAGACATAGTAAATGAACAAGAACGAAAAAATCTTTTGGTCCAGAATTCTTGACTTTTATGCTTGAAGGTGAACCTCAAACTTTCAAAGAAGCGGTGAGCTCTAGTGATGGTCATTTGTGGAAAGAAACTATTAAGAGTGAAATTGATTCAATCTTGCAAAATCATACTTAGGAACTAGTGGATCTTCCACTGGGCAGTAAACCTTTATGTTCCAAGTGGATTTTCAAGAGAAAAATGAAAGCTGATGGATCAATTGATACATACAGGGCAAGACTTGTAATCAAAAGAAGAACTAGACTACTTTGATACATATTTTCATGTGACGATAATAAATTTAATTAGGATGATACTTACAATAGCAGCTTTGCGCAATTTTAAAGTACATTAAATGGATATGAAAACAACTTTTCTTAATGGATATTTAGATGAAGAAATTTATATGGAGCAACCTTATGGTTTTCAACTCCAAGACAAGAAAAGAAAGCATGTAAACCTGTGAAATCATTATATGGCTTGAAACAAGATCCAAAGCAGTGGCATGAGAAATTTGACAATGTCATGATGATAAATGGTTTCAATATCAATGAATGTGATAAATGTGTGTATGTCAAAGACACTGAAAGTGGATATGTCATAATATGTTTATATATAGATATCATGCTTATTGTTGGAAGCAATGATAAGATGGTTAAATCTACTAAAAATATGTTGAACTCTAGATTTGACATGAAAGATATGAGACTAGCTGATGTTATATTGGGGATTAAGATCATAAGAACAATCAGACGAGTTTGTTTTAAGCCAGTCACATTATATAGACAATATTCTTCAAAACTTTGATAAAGATAATTCTAGAATTGCTAGAACTCCAATAGACATAACTTTACATTTATCCAAGAATAAAAGATAGAGTATTTCTCAAGTAGAATACTCTAGAATCATAGGTAGCGTAATGTACTTGATGAGTTATACAAGACCAGGCATAGCCTATGCTGTTAGTAAACTCAGCACATATACGGATAATCCTGAAACCGAGCATTGACAAGCAGTTACAAGAGTACTGAAGTACTTGTGTCTTATTCGTAATTATGGGCTGCATTATACAAGATATCCAGCTGTACTTGAAGGATATAGTGATGTGAACTGGATATCTAGTGATAATTCAAAATTCATTAATGGCTATTGTTGCTGCTGATTTCGGTGTGTGAGCAACCAGATGAATTTGTGGGTTTGTAAGGAATCGAATGGGTCAAACCTGAACACTTCCACCGGTGTTTGACTGGTTTCTTGTTGCTGCCGTTGACCTGCACAAAGTTCGAAACACCGGGGTTGATCCCAGCGACAAACCCTTCGATGCTCTTGTCAGTAATCAGAAAAGATTATGAAAGAGCTTTAGGTTGGCAAAGATTGATTACCTGGTAACGGTGGGAGGATGGGGGGGGTATTTATAGTTACCGTGGGGATCTGTTTCGAGATAAAAACAAATCTCTACTTCCCGGTGTGGATGGATAGAAGTGGTTAAAACCACCTTTTAGGGATAAGGACGAATTTTAATTTCTCCATATCCCTCGGAGCTGGCTTGTCACGGGTTGGGGTCCGTATCCAATAGGGTAGATCCGTTTATGGGTTGTTGGGTCCTGAAGAAGAGACCCAATTCCCATTCTGGACCCGTTTGTAGGTGAAATTACTGTTTTACAACTGAGAGCTTTAAGATTCGTGCCTGATTTGAAAGATCCCAATTTAGTCCTATATTTAGCCTTATCACGAGCCCCCACTCCCAAAGACTATATTTTACAACCTTTGGGGAGTAGTTTTGCTGTTTCGATGGAGTACAGGGACTTTATCGGAGTTCAAAAAGGGGGTTTGGATCTTGCTTGAGGCGTAACGGTGTTGAATTGGACTTGCAAAGTGTCCAAAATTATTTTGCCACTTTTCTGAATTTTCCTAATTTTTTTTCCTAATTTTTAAATTATTTTAAGAATTTATTTGTTTAATTTTGTGAATCAACAATCTATCTCCAAATGCATTAATCAATTATTCTAATTAATAATTATTTATCCAGGAGCTTCAAAATATTTTTCCTGAATTTATAATCATCTTTTTTGAAGTTTTAATTATTTTTCACAATTTTTAAATAATTAATCCGAATTAATCATTTAAATAAAAGAATTAATCAAGTGGATTATGGTGTGGCGCGATATGGAGCGTCAATCAAGTTCTGGCGCAGATTTCTGGGTGATCAGAAGGCTAAGCGGAGAGCAGCGTTTCCCTATTTTCCGTTTGAAAACACGTCTGTTCGGCGTGTTGTGGCGAACAATGCGTCGAACGCGTCGAGCGGTGTGTCGAACTTGGCAAACAATAGGCGAGAGTTGACTGGTCAACATCATTTGCCTATTTTCAGCTCGAAAACACGTCTGTTTGACATCTGCGGTGAGCTTGGCGAGCGGTGTGTCGAATTTGGCGAACGATAGGTGAGCATTGATTGGTCGACGTCATTTTGCCTATTTTCAGTTTGGAAACACGTCTGTTCGACATCTGCGGCAAGCTTGGCGAGCGGTGTGTCGAACTTGGTGAACGATAGGCAAGTGTTGACCAGTCAACAACATTTTTCCTATTTTTAGCTCGGAAACACGTCTGTTCGACATCTGCGACGAGCTTGGTGAGCGGTGTGTCGAACTTGGCAAACGATAGGCGAGCGTTGACTGGTCAACGTCATTTTGCCTATTTTCAGTTCGAAAACACTTCTGTTCGACATCTGCGGTGTGCTTGGCGAGTGGTGTGTCGAACTTGGCAAACGATAGGAGAGCGTTGACTGGTCAACGTCATTTTGCATATTTTCAGTTCGGAAACACGTCTGTTCGACATCTGCGGCGAGCTTGGCGAGCGGTGTGTCGAACTTGGCGAACAATAGGCGAGCGTTGACTAGTCAACGTTATTTTGCCTATTTTTAGTTCGAAAATACGTCTGTTTGATATCTGCGGCGAGCTTGGCGAGCGATGTGTCGAACTTGAAGAACAATAGGCAAGCGTTGACTGGTCAACATCATTTAAGTCGCTTCGAGTCCCGACCCTTTTTTCGCTTTGCATTCTGACTCTCTTATCGTTTTGCATTCGAATTGCTTAGAACTTCGCGCTTTTTAGGCTTCCTAAGAGCCCATCAAGCTTTTCGGCCCAAGCCCACTAAGTCTCGCCATAAATCTCCCTCCTTCCCTTTTTACCTCACCTTTTCACTTTCACCTTGTCTGAAATTTTCTCTCTTCAGAGCTTGGGCGGAGTTTCCGGTGACCTTTCCAGTTTTTCGGCGTGCTTTCCGACCGTGGTTGTCAATTCAACAGGTAATTTATTTTAATTTTAAGGGATGTCTAGGGTATCCTCTGGCGAAGAGGCCTCCCCCTCGGGTTGGCCCGAAGTGGCCCTTCCGTCTACTTCTTCTAAGGTCGACAAGGGGAAGGACATCGTGGTTCTGTCCTCACCGGAGGTTGATGCGGTCGTGGAGAGGGATCTTGTGGTCGAAGAGGGTAGCAGAGCAGTGGTCCTTTTTTCGCCAGTGGTGGAGACTATTGTGGAGAGAGATCGTATAATGGGCGAGTTTGGGAGACATTCGATCGCCGTGTCTCACCTTGGGGGGGTTCGGTAATATAGCGCTGAAGAGCTAAGGCGTGTCGAGCACGGCATGGTACAGTTTTTCGAGGAGAACGCGCTGCGGGAGCGCACGGAGGCGAACAACATTGTTAGCATTCTTAAAGAGGCGAACCTGCACATCTTCCAAATGTGCTATTTGATCCCTCCGGAGTTTGACCTCATCCTCCCTAGCCCCGGGGTTAGGTCTTGCTCTTCGTTCTCCTCCAATACATGCGTGTTTCCTTTCGACGCTTTCCACGTAGGACTCTACCTTCCTCTCCATCCATTCATAAGGGCGGTGCTATAATGAAATGGGGTAGGTCCGATACAGCTAACGTCGAACATCTGGAGGCACGTCACGGGGTTCGTGCTTCACTATCAGGCCGCTGGGATTGAGCCTAGACTCGGCGTGCTTCGTCGGCTATACAAGATCCACCAGAAGATGCGAACGGAGTATCGTTCCTACTTGACCGCTCGGAAGGGCATCAAATTGGTCGAAAATCCCGACTCCGTGAAGTCCTGGAGAGACAACTACTTCTTTGTTTGGGGCAAGAAGCTGTGGGACATCCCCACAGTGTGGAGAGATGATGTGCCGAAGAGGGCGAAGATGGAGCCGACCCTGAGCCTTGAAGAGGACAAGATGGTTGGCATTCGCTTGGATCGACCCACGATGCACTGGAGAGATATCTCCGAGGAGAGTCTCTTTGGGGGAGGCCTTAGTCTGATGAACCCTAGTATGTGTTCTTTATGTTGATCACCCTTTTGAATGTTTGAACTGTATGAAAATTCTTAACCTGTTCTCGTCATCTTTCATCACAGGATCCGCAGGCATGGACTTCAAAGACATTATGAATAGGCATTCAGGCTTTGAGCAGAAAGCAGGGTCAAAGAGGGGAAGAGGAAGTGCGCCATTGTTTGACCGTCGCCGTCGAAGATGATCAGAAGTGAGAGCAGGTGTCACTCCCGTCGTAGATTTGGAGGCTGTGCCCGTTCAAGTTGCTCCGTTGACTGGAGAACTCGATCTTTCGGCCACGCTCGCCCTTGAGGCTCCTCCTCGTACGGCGGTCGCCGATGCCATGCTGACCGACGAGCTAAAGAGGATCTTTGTACCAGATTGGCAAATCCGGAGGCACGACGGCTTCCTTGGAGACTCGACAGGCTGCATGGATGTCGTTCGCAACTTGGCCATGCCCAAGGACAAGGCGTCAATGGAGCACAGGACCGTGGGTGGCTCTGCCTTGGAGATCGCGAAGGCGCAAATGATTGTAAGCCTTCGACGTTTCGCTCAGCTCATGGGCTAAGTTATTCGCTTGACTTTCGCTCCTCTTACATTTTTCTTATTTTCTTGCAGGCAATCTGCCACTTCAGTCACTTGATGAGGCGAGTGACAGAGCAGGAGAAAGAGTTGAAGACCTTTTAGGATAGGGAGAAGGTCGAGCAGTCGAAGGCTAAGAGGGAGCTAGAGGCAGCTGCGCTCTTAGCGAAAACTCAAGCCGCTCAAATCAAACTACTGGAGGAAGCATTGTCGAAGACAGAGGAGGCTGCCGCCTTGGAGAAGGAGGAGGTGGCTCGGGAGAGGGCCGCTGAGAGAGAGAGAAGGCTACCTTCGAGAGAGACATGGCCGTACGAGAGGCCAAGGCCACGACGGAGAAGAAGGCTATCGGCTTCTTGGAGAAGAACATGCGAAAAGCCTATGCTAGGGCCCTGAGCGATGTTGGCGAACGTCTCCTTGGCTTCGATCGCTCAGGATATTACTTGTTTCCCAACTTCGAGGGGGAGGGAGCGGAGATCGAGGGAGGAGATGAGGCGGACGGCGACTAGGTCGTCGTGATGGACCCCCCACTGGCTATGGTGCCTACATCGGAGACGACTGAGGGGAGCGGCCACGAACTAGCACTCCTAGTGGATCCATCCGTCGAGGTGGACACTTAACCTCCTTCGTAGTTTTTCCTTTGTATTTTAGTCTTAGATTTTCATCTAGGGTCTTATTGTAGCGACGCCTAATAGCGGACTGGCCACCTGCTTTTGTACCCCCTATTTAGGTAATGGAAAAAGAATCTTTTGTGCTGCAATAATACTTGTGGCTGGTGTGTAGAACTATTTTGTTGCTTCAGTAGAACGTAGTCATCTTCGTGGATTTGTCAAGAGATTTATCTCTCTTTGGTTGATTTTCGCAGGGTAGCGAGGTGCCTCGCCTCCGCTGTGAACTAGGCATCGCCAAGTTAGGACTAGCTCGATCTCGTGAGATGCCCTATCGCGCGGAGTGGGAGTTGTGTCATTTGAGGGAGACCTTAGCTCGCCGTGACAAAGAGATGAGGCGATTAGAAGAAAGATCTCACGCAGCGGTGCTCGAAGGCAAGGAGTCAAGCCCGTCAATGGCTGTCAGCCAGGGTTTGAGGCTCAAATACCTTCGCCACTCCCTATTCAAGGTGACATTCGAGAGAGATGAGCTAAAGAATGTGGTTCTTGAGAAGAGCATAGAGGCGGCGCATCTTTGAAGGATTGTCTCTGATGCGTCGCGTGGAGGTAGCTCAAGCCGACTGACTCGTTTGAAGGTCCAGGTGACTGATGACACACGCAAAGATCGAGTTGTCGAGCTGGAGGCCGAGAACCTTCGCTTACGATGTCTTGCAGGAGAGAGCAATGTTAGGAGCACCTCGTGTCCTCGGGGCGAGTATGCCCAAGGATAATCATTCCATGAGTTGGCTCTTCGATCCCCATCCATCTTGCGAAACCCTGGGGATGCGCAAAGCGGTGTGGCCGGTTCGTCGAGCGGAGCGTCTATCGGGGCCATCGTTAGGTTGGGTGGCGACGACGCAAGTCGACTCGTTGGCTTGGAGACATCTGCATGGACGGGGCAATTACAACACGACGCTCATCGGCCTCGTTTATGGCTTAATAGAAGCATCCCGCTCCCTAGGAGGGGTTAGGGTAGAGTTTTGTAATCTTGTAGTCTTTGTTCCATATGAGTTGTATCTCAAATAATGAGTTTTTGGTCTAGAATTAGACTTGTACCTCAAATTTTGATGAAATAATATACATATTCTTGAGCTTCTTGTGAGAGTTTGCATTTTGCTAGTGTTTGCAAATGTACCAACAGTTATAGGAGTAATTCCGAATGGTGAACCGCTCTGTACTTGCTTGTAAGCAAGTAGTTAAAGCGGAATCGAACCAAGTGTTGGACTCCGAACTTGTCGTTTTTAAAGTGTTCCAACAATTGTGGGAGCAATTCCGAATGGGGTGCCGCTTCGTACTCACTTATAAGCAAGTAGTTTAAGAAAAATCGAACCAAGTGTTGGACTCCAAACTTGTCATTTTTAGAGTGTTTCAACAGTTGTGGGAGCAATTCCGAATGGTGAACGCTTCGTACTTGCTTATAAGCAAGTAGTTAAAGCTAAATCGAACCAAGTGTTGGACTCCAAACTTGTCGCTTTTAGAGTGTTTCAACAGTTGTGGAGCAATTCCGAATGGTGAACCGCTTCGTACTCGCTTATAAGCAAGTAGTTAAAGCGGAATCGAACCAAGTGTTGGACTCCGAACTTGTCGTTTTTAGAGTGTTTCAACTGTTGTGGGAGCAATTCTGAATAGTGAACCGCTTCGTACTCGCTTATAAGCAAGTAGTTAAAGCAGAATCGAACCAAGTGTTGAACTCCGAATTTGTCATTTTTAGAGAGTATCATACACTTCAAAGCAAACCAACTAGATTATTTTAGACAAGGAATTCCCAGGAAGATCATGCCTTTATTAAAGATAAGTGGCTGCTTCTGAGTTGCAAGCCACTCTTACATTTTAAGAAAATTAACAGGGTAAAAAAAATCAAATAGAAATTTCTCGACTCAGACGATGATTGAAGTTGCTTGGAGTGGTTTTCGAACACCCTCTTGGTACTTCAACAGGTGGTTAGCATTCCAAGTCCTCGGTACTCTCTTGCCCCCCCTCCCCCCCCCCCCCCCCGGGTCTTCGAGTTGATACGTGCCAGGGTAGATAACTTTGGAGACCCTATATGGACCTTCCCAGTTGGGTGCCAGCTTGTCCTGCTTGCTTGGGAAAGAGACTGACAGCTTTCGGAGCACTAGATCTCCTTCTTCAAGATTAGCGGGGTGGACTTTCTTATTGTAAGATTGTGTTATCCTACATCAGTAAGTCTTTTGTCGGGTGGAGGATCTTTCGCGGATCTCATCGATGAGGTCCAAGTGGCTGCGAAGCTGGTTTGCATTATGCTCTTCATTGTAGGAGATCAAACGGGACGAAGGTAGGTCGACCTCTAGGGGAGATGATGGCTTCAGAGCCATAAGTGAGATTGAAGGAGGACTCTTCTGTCGGTGTTCTCTTCATGGTGCGATAGCTCCATACCACGTTGGGAAGCTGTTCGACCCATAATCCCTTGGTGGATTTATCGAGTCTCTTTTTTAGGCCGGAGAGTATTTGTCGATTAGCGTTCTCTGCTTAGCTGTTGGATTGGGGGTGGGATATTGTGGAGAACCGCTGCTGGATACCGAGGTCGGTGCAGAAGTTCCGAAAAGTTGCCTCTACGAACTGAGTTCCGTTGTCGGTTACTAGGATACGGGGTACGCCGAACCGATAGATAATGTTCTTCTAGAAGAACTTCTGGACCTTGTTCTCTGTAATCGTAGCGAGGGACTTAGCCTTGATCCACTTGGAGAAATAATCTATTGCCACAACGAGGAACTTCAGTTGGCCTGGCATTGGGGGGAACGGTCCGAGCAAGTCCATTCCCCACATTGCGAAAGGGATCGAACTGGCTAAGGAGGAGAGTTGGGCCTTGTGGTAAGCGACAGATTGGAGAAAATTTTTGGCAGGAGCCATATTGGCGAACGTACTGTTCAGAGTCGCTAAGAAGTGTGGGCCAGAAGTAGCTGTAATTTAAATTTTACGGGCTAGGGATCTTGCTCCCAAGTGCGCTCCACACATTCCTTCATGAGCCGCCTTCAGGGCATAGTGTGCTTCTTCAGGGGAGAGACATCTTAGGTAGGGTCTGCCGTCTATCTGAGTATAGGAGCGTTTGTACATGACTCCTTCAATGAGTGTGTACCGCTTGGCTCTAGTCCTGATTCTTCTAGCCTCTCTTAGGTCCGCTGGAAGAACTCCGTTTCTGAGGTATTCGAGCAGAGGTCTCATCCAATTTTTCCCAAGTGTTAGGGATAGGGAGCCACGACCCGCTTCCCAAAACTACGAAATGCGAGCACGTGACATGACCCAGCGAATGACTTGCGTCATCTATGAGTTGTTATTGATTCAACTCGACAATATAAATAGGAAGTAATACAACCACTTACTTAGAATTTAAGCATAAAATAACCAACATAAAATAAATCCAACATCTGGAATCAACAATAACATCATTCGGGTCAAAAGCCCACAATACAAGAAAACTACATTGTTCAATAATTAAAGTTCTCAAAATGAAAGAATAATTATTTAAGCGGCGCAGGAAAACAATTCTTTCACCATTGTTGTTCTCCTAGTCCGTCAGGCAAATTTCCTTGATTTACTGTAAGCTTTTCATCTAAAAGAGAGAATAATATATCCTTAGAGGAAGTCGTGGACAGCAAGTAGAGAAACAGAGAAACAATGACAATAACGGTATAACGATGAATACAATGAATGATGAGATCAATAGTATTGAACAGTGACAAGACGATAATAGTACAATGTGCAATAACGATGATTTATAACCATAACAATAAATAATAACAATAACAGCAAGAAATAACGACAACACTGTTCGATAACGATGACAAAATGTAATGACAATGCGATGAAGTCTTTAAGTCTATTATTCATTTTAAGCCTAACTAATGCACGTACTATTGCATCTTATACTACAGGTTCGATCCATACAATCAATTTTGTTTAGACAAAGATGATAGACTCTATAGGTCATGTACTCGGCATAATATAACACTGGCTATTGAGCAATTTCTTGCATAATAACGATAACACTGGCTATTTTGCAATTTCTTGCAAAATGACGATAACACTGGCCATTTGCAATTTCTTGCAAAATGACGATAACACTGGCCATTTGCAATTTCTTGCAAAATGACGATAACGATATTTTGGAAACGAGGCCCACATTCCCGAGTACAGTCACTATATTATCAACTAACCTAGTCAACCCTTAACCCCGGCTTGATTAACATTCTTTATTCAATTAACATACAATCCTAATAGGGAACAATAGGGACAGAAATATCAATGGAAAGCAATAATAAGATTAATAAGGGATACTAGAATGATGACAACACAACCCTAAGATCATGCAATGTACTCTATACAATCGAATACAGCAAATTCAACATTATAGATTCAATTATATATTATTAAACATAGAAATACAATTCTGGACAGCAGTAGGTTGTTGTACCAAAATCAGAATTTCTGTTGCTACAGGATAGCAAATGTGGATCCGTCAGAAGTTTTAGAAATTAGACTCTTGCTCGGTTCCAACGCACATTTAAAGTCCAAATTCCGACAACAGTAGCTTGGTGAATTTCAGTGTTCTTTACAAGTTACTATTTCTGGCTGGTTATCAGTATTAACTAGTTTCAGTTGTAAAAGCAGTAAATATTCATTGGAAAAATCAGTAAAAATAATTTTGATTACCCTAAGCATGTTAGCTATCAATCTGGAAATTATCATGGTAATATTTGATCATTAGTTCACCTAATTCATTAGCTTAACATGGTATGTGCATACACCTGAAAATAAAATGCAGCTGCAGTAAAATGGTCATAACTCATGCAATATAAGTCGGAATTTGAAAATTATGGATATTCTGAAAACTGAAACATGGGGCTACATTTCATATTCAGGAAGTTATTGATTTTGGTTACATTATGTAGGTCGAAATAGCATGGTAACGTTCAGGTTGGCAGTAAATTTCAGAGTTTCAACATATTCTTCATGGACAAAAAGATTAAAATGTAATGAACGATGAGAAACAATTATAAATCGCAGCAAGTTTCATCTATGTGAACATGGTATTAAGATGTATAATGTCTATAACCCTACTAATCACAATCAACTAACACACCATCATCAATCATATGAACAATCAACACTAGCATACAATCTTCAATAGTTGTGTAATGTCATAACATGAAATGTAATAATAATTCATATTCCTATATTCAATAATTAACTATATGAATACATGCAAAATCTCTATACATTGGAGGCAAAAGACGGCACGAAGTCAAGACTACTACTTGGATTCACTCGTGTAAATCCGTAGCATCCCAATGATAGATAACAATAACAGTGTAACATCCCGCACTAATTAAAAATATTTTTTCAAAATTTTTGCACGTGCAACACACGTGGAAATTCTATTTTGTTCGTTCCACTCAATTGTACTTATTTTATAGGATGCATGAATCTTTTTTTTTCGCTATCTTTTATTTAGTCTTTTATTGAATCGCTAAACCTAATAACCCATTGAATAAATAAATTAATTTTTTAATTACAAGGGTAATTAATTAATAAACTATTTTTTTGTGTGCTCATGCACTGCATGTGCACGTGTTTTCGAGTTAATGGAGAGTGGTGTGCAGTTGGAGAGAGAGTGGGCCGCAACTTGGGTGTGCATGGAAGTGGGGAGGAAACGTGGAGTTGGTTTTTATAGTGGAACATTAAGATCCTATATAAATCTATCCATTCACCCTTACTCTATCTATCCACTGTTAACAAAAAAAAAAAAAAAAACCTATTTTCACTAAATTGCCGTCAGTAATTAAGAAAGGAGGAGGGAAGAGGCAGAGCGCTCGGAGGATTTCGGTGTTGGGTTTGTGGCTCGATTTTGTGGAGTTCGGAGTACCTTTTGAAGGCGGAATTATTTTTAGTACTCTCCTAATAGGTGGATGGTCTTTTATGCTTTCTAAATTATTGAGTAGTTGTATGTGTAGATTACCCTAAAATTAAATTGCTAATGTAGAATTGTTTAGTTTGCTCTCATGAATTGTGATGTGTGTGATAGTAGATACTCTAAAAATTTAAGTAAAGTGCTTGTTGATTAAAATGGACTTGAAGGAATTAAAATTTGTGTGAATTAGTATGTAAATTGTTGACGTGTGTTCACTTTAGAAAAGTAGATGGTTTATGAGTTTATTCACCAAGAGAAAAATTCTCGTATTATTATTGGACATGAAAATGTATATTTTTATTGAGTAAAATCGTCCTTTTACAAATTATAGCGACATTCGAGTTACTCTTCACATGGTGAAAATTTTCAATTGTGTGTATCTATTATTGCACTAGAATTCATTTTACTGTTCTCAGATTATTTTTAGAGTGCGTGAGTTCGTCTATTCGGTGTTGTGAATTGGTTTTCCGAAAGAGTAAAATTTTAACAGAGAGTAATAGAGAGGGTTTGAGCATATAAAACTCATTTTGAATACCTTCACCGTGGGTGCATTTGCCCCTGTGGTTTGGGCGTTGGGCTGTTTGCTTGCTGGTTCTGGGTTCGAGTCCTTGTGTTCTCCGACTTGGGTTCAAAAACATTTTTTGGAATATTTGAGTTCTCTGACTTTAGTTCTTGAAACATTTTTTTGTAGAAATGGTGTTCTCTGACTTGGGTTCTTAAAACATAATTTTCGGAGTCTTTGAGTTCTCTGACTTGGGTTTTAAACTTGAATTATAAGAAGAATTAATTTTTGACAATGCAATTGGCTTTCCTCCTAAGTGAGATTTTATAATTATTTGTTTGAGTGTATAAATTACGGTGTGTGATTAAATTATGAGATTTGAAGTGATTACTCTATATTATGAGTTCATGAAAGGAAACGTTGTTTGTTTTGAAAGAATTTTGATTAAGTGAATGAATTGAATTTCATGAGGTTGATTAAGTTGAAGATATGAATATAATGAAGTTTAATACATGATTATTGAAGGGTATGAGTACCCATGGATTCTAGTACATGAAAGGTTGTGATCTAGAGGTTTAGTGAGACCCTGGGTATCGGGAATTATTGAATTAAATGATTGAGTTATTTTGAGATATGGCTTTGTGAGCTATCTCGGTATTTTTTGATTAAGTCCGGTAGGGGGTAAAGCTAACTCTAGGGGTTGTAATTGATTCAAGTCTTGAACTTAAGGACTAGGCACTAAGTGAAGATGTAGTAAACTTGGGTAAACGTAAGTGGGGCGCTTCTATATAGTCGGGCGGTGGATTCCGAGACTATAGACCCAGTCGGGCGGTGGATTCCGGAACTGTGGTTGCTTCGATGGAGATGAGCTTTTATTTTAAATTCGGGACTGCGCATAGTCGGGCAGATAGTTTGCCGTACTCCAGTGTATATACGTATACCGGGGCTAGAGGGGCACGTTCGGGATGTTTGCACGACAAGGAGTCTGTATAACAGTCGGACAGTGTACTTCGGGACTGGGATCCGTACTCGTGAAATGTCTAAACTTTGTTTTATTACTAGGTAGTTGTCATGGCGAGGGATCGAACCCTTTAATGTGGAGTACGTAGGTGCTTACCCTCGGACCTATGTAGTATGGGATGCATAAAATCCGAACAAGTATGCATTAGTGTCATCTTAGTGTATAATATCTACATTAGGCTTTAAGGCATTGCATACACCTACTTGTTTAGAGTAGTCACATTTAACACTTTAATTTGTATTCAAGTTTGTGGCTTGTTAAAGTATTAAAGATCGTTATACCTTCGGCATAGAGAGGATGGCCGTGTATAACATTTTCGTCGGTTGTAAGCAACTGACATGCCCACAATTTTATATGCAGGAGTTGGATTTTTCATAAAGATATAAAGTTGATTTGATGCTGATGATTATTTAAAGTTGTTACAAGTGTATATTTTTCATTATTGTACTTCATTTTACCTTCCGCTGTGTTATTAAATGTAAAGGACTCTGTTGTATTATAAAAAGTTCAAATTTCCTTGTAAAACTGTACGAAGTGAAGTGTAAAGATCCTGTGGAACTTCGAATTCAGCCTTATTTGAAATTCGGGGCGTTACAGAGTGGTATAAGAGCCATGCTTCCTTAAGTAGTACAAATTTATAATGAATGACAACCTAGAGTGGACATTAGAGTGTGAGTTTCAGCTTATAGAGATTTAAATGTAAGTAACTTACGTTTGTATTGCTCTATATGATGACATTTTCTCTTCCTTTCCCTATAAGATGGACAATCATCATGATCCCAGCATAAGATGCATTGGTTCGTCCCCTTCGAGAATGAAGAGGAAGAGCCAATTGAGGAAGAAGAAGAGGAACCATTGGAGATAGAAGAGGAATTACCTGAGTCCAGGGAGATTACTCCACCTCCGCCTGATTTCTCCGAATAATCCTGAGACGAAGAACTCATTCTAGATGACTAAGATGATATTGTTGCTTCTTTTCGAAGAGAATTAGATGCTTAAAAGTGGAGAGTAAACCACTTAGAAGCGTGACGAGCAGAAGATAAGGAGCACATTTAGGAGCTAAGTTATCAAGTGTGTGAACTCGAAAAGGTTCGACACGTGAATGATCGACACTTTTCCACTCACTGGGATAAGCAGGAGCGGCATCAGAGATTTGAAGATATGAAGAAGGAAATCCAGGAACCACGGGAAGAGCTCAGAGCAGCCAAGAGAAACTGTAGAATCTAGGATGTCTTTTGTTAAAATGATGTAATGGATGTGACGAAGCAAGTTTTTTTCTTTCCGAATTAAAAAGTTTAATTTTGGAAAGAATAAATTTTTTTGATGGAAGGTAAGTTGTGCTATTTATGATGATTAATGATGAATTTTATGATTCAGAAATGGCATGAAGGAACAGGAACGGTGAAGGGCATATTGGTGAGAATGGGCTCGATCTAGAGACTGAACTAGCTCGAGCATACCAGACCTTGAATACTTTAGCTGCCAACATCGCTAGGAACACTAGGCTAGGGCTAGTTGTGCAGGTCCCCAAAGCAATCAGGCTGGTAGAGTCATTCAAAAGGATGAAGCCACCTGTGTTTGAGGGCCAGGCAAATCCAGACGCTGCTGACAACTGGATCAAGCAGATTCAGATGGTCTTTGAAGTGCTAGAGACCCCTGAGGCAAGTAAGGTGAAGTTGGCCACCATCCAGCTAGAGAAAGACGCAGGACTTTGGTGGCAATCACTGAAGAGGACTTTGGGCAATGCGCAGCTTACTTGGGAAGAGTTTATTGGAGAATTCAGAAGTCACTAATTTCCCATGGATGTTCAAGAGAAGAAGGCTATGGAGTTTTTGGGCTTGCAACAAGGAGGAATGACCGTGCAGGAGTATGAGACCAAACTTAATCAATTCTCAAGGTACGTGCTGGAAATGGTTCTGGACGAAGCCAAGAAAGTGCAGAAGTTTGAGCAAGGGTTGAGGCCAAGCTTGAGGATGCGGATGATACCCCTAGGTATCTAAAGATTTGAGAAGTTGCTTAGGAGGACTGCCGCTACTGAGTCGGATATGAACCAGTACCAGGCAATGCAAGTCAAGAGGAGTAGCTGGAGCATTGGCAAGAGGCCTGCAGCACCGGGCAATTTCAGGGGATAGCCCCCAGCACAGCGTTTCAAACCCACCGGAGCAAATGTTGTTGCAGTGACTGGAAGGGTACCCACTTGCTACAAGTGTGGAGAGGTAGGCCACATTCTTCTGGGTGTACCAAGTTGCAAGCGGGCAAGACTTGTTATCTTTGTGGCAAGGAGGGTCACATCAAGCCATTTTGTCCTCAGCTTCTGCAAGAAGGGCCGAGTCAGAAGCAGTCCAACCCAGGGCAGAAGCAATTCCGACAGGTGCGAGTGTTCGCTTTCACCGAAGCCGTTGCTGATGATGTTGACAACGTCATCATGGGTATGGGAGATGATGTTTAGTTGCTTTATTGATTTTCCGTTTATGTAAGAAATGTTATGTAATGAGAGTACTCTTATGTAACAGGAGATATTCAAATAAATGGAATAAAAACATCAGTTTTATTTGATACTGGATCATCGCACACATTTGTGTCACCCTCATTTGCAAAACGATTGGGAGTCGAACCTAAAAATTTTTCTGGTAAAATTCTATCTGTGGCTACTCCGTTAGGAGAAAACTTGACTACCGATCGATATTATGAAGGGTGCTTTTTTGAGATTGGAGGCAGGCTCTTTGGCATCGACCTCATTGAGTTGGCGGTTTTGGGGATCGACATCATCATTGGCATAGACTGGATGTCAGTCTATAGTGCCACTATTGAGTGCAAGAGCAAGGAGGTTGTGGTGAAGGCGCCAGGAGGACCAGCAATTACATTTCAAGGGAAGAGGAAGTGTAAGCAGTTGGTAGCAGCTCTGACTGAGCAGAAAGTTCATGAAGGAGTGAGGCAGATTCCAGTAGTCTAGGATTTTCCAATAGTGTTTCTTGAAGACCTACCTGGGCTTCCTCCTCATCAAGATGTAGAGTTCAGCATCACCGTTCAGCCAGGGAGTGCACCTATTTTCAAGGCACCATACAGAATGGCGCCAGTTGAACAAGATGAGATTAAGAAGCAAATCGAAGAGTTGTTGGGCAAAGGATTCATCAGGCTTAGTGCGTCCCCTTGGGGAGCCCCAGTTCTTTTGGTGAAGAAGAAGGATGGATCGATGAGGATGTGCATCGATTATAGAGAGTTGAACAAGGTTACAGTGCAGAACAAGTATACAATTCCTCGAATCGATGATCTATTCGACCGTCTACAAGAAGCAGTTTTTTTCTCCAAGATAGACCTGCGGTCAGGATATCACCAAGTCCGAGTAAAGGAAGAAGATGTGCACAAGATGGCATTCAGAACTAGACATGGTCACCATGAGTTCCTAGTCATGCCGTTTGGAGTAACCAATGCACCTGCTATCTTTATAGACATGATGAACAGGGTCCTGCGGCCGTTCATCGATTCTTTTGTCGTGGTGTTCATTGACGATATTTTGGTCTACTCCAAGTCAGAAGAAGAGCTTGCCGAGCACCTAGCAGAGGTACTGAAGAAGATATAGGAGCAGATATTGTATACAAAGCTATCCAAATGTGACTTCTGGAAAACCAAAGTCGCCTTCCTGGGTCACATCCTTTCTAAGGAGGGCGTGGCTATTGACCCACAGAAGATTGAGGTAGTGAAAGATTGGCCAAGACCGACCACAGTAAAAGAGATTAGGAGCTTTCTGGGTTTAACTGGCTACTACAGAAGGTTCATTCAGGGCTACGCCCAGATAGCTGTGCCACTCACATGGCTTATAAGGAAAAATGTGAGTTTCAAATGGTCAGAACAGTGTGAAGCTAGCTTCCAAGATTTGAAGGGAAGGTTGACTACCGCTCCCATTTTGGCTTTGCCAAGAGTAGGAGTCGACTATGATGTCTTCAGCGATGCTTTCCATCGTGAATTGGGCTGTGTGCTGATGCAAGAAGGAAAGGTAATAGCTTATGGGTCTAGACAGCTGAGACCGCATGAAAAGAATTACCCAACCCAAGATCTGGAGTTGGCAGCGATCATTTTTGCATTGAAGCAGTGGCGGCACTACGTGTACGGGGAGAAAGTCAACATGTATATGGATCATAAGAGACTGAAGTATATCTACTAGCAGAGGGACTTGAATCTAAAGCAGAGGAGATGGTTGCAAGTGTTGGGAGATATCCGACCTGAAATCAAGTACCATCCAGGCAAGGCCAATGTGGTGGTTGATGCACTCAGCAGAAAGTGCAGTTTGTCCCGATTGATCACAACTCTGGAGAAGTTGGCAGAAGAGCTTGATCGAGCAGGGAAAGAAGTGGTTTTGCAAGGTTTGGGAGCTTCCTTAGCTCAGTTGAGGATTCAACCAACTTTGAGGGATAAGATCATCGACAATTAGAAGACCGATCCGAAGATTCAGGAGATGAGAGAGCAAGTTGGCATTGAATTTCAAGTGAAGGATGAGGTGTTGCGGTTTGGAGAGCGGCTGTGTGTACCAGATCAAGCAGAACTAAAGGATAGTATACTTCAGGAAGCACATGCTACTTTGTTATCCGTGCATCCAGGGAGTACCAAGATGTATAAGGACATAAAGCAGTATTTCTGGTGGACAGGGATGAAACGAGATGTGGTTGAGTTTGTTGCCAGGTGTGCAATTTTTCAGCAGGTCAAAGTCGAGAATCAGAAACCTGGAGGTTTGTTACAGCCTTTACCCATCCAGGAGTGGAAGTGGGATTGTATCAGCATGGACTTTATCTCAGGTTTGCCCAAGAGTTCCAAGGGCAATGATGCAATTTGGGTGATAGTGGATTGACTCACCAAATTGGCTCACTTCTTGGCGATGAAGCTTACTTGGTCGATGGAGAAGCTGGCCGAGTTGTATGTTGGAGAGATTGTGAAGCTTCATGGAGTTCCGCTATTGAGATGCGCGTTTCACCTCGAATTTTTGGAGAAGTCTTCAAGCAGCTTTGGGGACGAAGACTGATTTCAGTACGACCTTTCATCCTCAAACTGATGGGCAGACTGAGAGAGTCAACAGGGTACTAGAAGATATGCTAAAATGTTGTGTGTTGGACTTTAGTGGCAGTTGGGAGAAGCATTTGGCTATTGTGGAATTTTCCTACAACAATAGTTTCTAGGAAAACATCGGGATGGCACCGTATGAGGCTCTGTATGGAAGGAAGTGCAGGACACCGGTGTGTTGGTATGAAGTGGGGGAGCGGCAGCTGTTTGGACCGGAGATTGTGTAGCAAACCTCAGAAAAGATCGAGCTGATCGGGAAGAGGTTAATCGACGCACAGAGTAGGCAGAAGAGTTATACCGACAACCGGAGGAGATATCTGGAGTTCGAAGAAGGCGATTTTGTCTTTGTGAAGGTGTCTCCAACCAAAGGGGTGATCGGTTTGGAAGGGGAGGAAAATTAGCCCCGAGATACATAGGCCCTTATAAGATATTGAAGAGAATTGGGAAGACAGCTTATCGGTTAGAACTACCGGAAGAGTTGGCCCAAGTGCACAATGCCTTCCATGTGTCTATGTTACGAGGTTATATTCCGGATCCGAGTCATCATTTACCAGAAGTGCCAGAGGGTCTGCAAATAGATTTGAGGTATGCAGAGCATCCAGTAGAGATTGTGGATCGACGAGAGAAGGTCTTGAGAAATAAGACAATACCTATGGTCAAGGTCGTTTGGAGGAACCAATTTGTTGAGGAGGCCACTTGGGAATCAGAGGACAGGATGATGAGAGATCACCCTGAGCTTTTTAACTAAATTTTGTAAACTCTTTTCTTTCTTTGTCTTTCTCACTCTTAATTGTAGTTCCGAGGATGGAACTATTCTAAGGAGAGAGTGTTGTAACATCCCGTATAATATATTTTAATTAAAAATACTTTTTCAAAATTTTTGCACGTGCAACACACGTGTAAACTCTATTTTGTTCGTTCCTCTCAATTGTATTTATTTTGTAGTATGTGTGAATCTTTTTTTTCACTATCTTTTATTTATTATATTATTAAACCCCTAAACCTAATAACCCATTGAATAAATAAATAAAATTTTAATTATAAGAGTAATTAATTAATAAATTATTTTTTTGTGTACTCGTGCACTGCACTTGCACGTGTTTTCGAGTTAGTGGAAAGTGGTGTGTGGTTGGAGAGAGAGTGGGAAACTCGGGTGTGTGTGTGGAAGTGAGGAGGAAACTTGGTGTTGATTTTTATAACGGAACATTAAGATCCTATATAAATCTATTCATTCACCCCTACTCTATCTATTCACTGTTAACAAAAAAAAAACAAAACAAAACAAAAAAAAAAAAAAAAAAACTATTTTCACTAAATTGCCGTGAGTAATTAAGAGAGGAGGAGGGAAGAGGCAGAGCGCTATGGGTGATCATTTATGCTTTCTAAATTATTGAGTAGTTGTATGTGTAGATTACCCTAAAATTAAATTGCTAATGTAGAATTGTTTAGTTTGCTCTCATGAATTGTGATGTGTGTGATAGTAGATACTCTAAAAATTCAAGTAAAGTGCTTGTTGATTAAAATGAACTTGAAGGAATTAAAATTTGTGTGAATTAGAATGTGAATTGTTGACGTGTGTTCACTTTAGAAAAGTTTATGGTTTATGAGTTTATTCACCATGAGAAAAATTCTCGAATTATTATTGGACATGAAAAAGTATATTTTTATTGAGTAAAATTGACATTTCAAAAATTATAGCGACATTGGAGTTACTCTTCACACGATGAAAAATTTCAATTGTGTGTATCTATTATTGTACTAGAATTCATTTTACTGTTCTCAGATTATTTTTAGAGTGTGTGAGTTCGTCTATTCGGTGTTGTGGATTGGTTTTCCGAAAAAGTAAAATTTTAACAGAGAGTAATAGAGAGGGTTTGAGCATATAAAACTCATTTTGAATACCTTCACCGTGGGTGCACTTGCCCCTGTGGTTTGGACGTTGGGCTGTTTCCTTGCTGGTTCTGGGTTCGAGTCCTTGTGTTCTCTGACTTGGGTTCAAAAACATTTTTTGGAATATTTGAGTTCTCTGACTTTAGTTCTTGAAGCATTTTTTTTGAGAAATGGTGTTCTGTGACTTGGGTTCTTAAAACATAATTTTTGGAGTCTTTGAGAGTTCTCTGACTTGGGTTTTAAACTTGAATTATAAGAAGAATTAATTTTTGACAATGCAATTGGCTTTCCTCCTAAGTGAGATTTTATAAATATTTGTTTGAGTAAGAATACTTGAAGGTGTATAAATTACGGTGTGTGATTAAATTGTGAGATTTGAAATGATTACTCTATATTATGAGTTCATGAAAGGAAACGATGTTTGTTTTGAAAGAATTTTGATTAAGTGAATGAATTGAATTTCATGAGGTTGATTAAGTTGAAGATATGAATATAATGAAGTTTAATACATGATTATTGAAGGGTGTGAGTACCCATGGATTCTAGTACATGAAAGGTTGTGATCTAGAGGTTTAGTGAGACCCCGGGTACCGGGAATTGTTGAATTAAATGATTGAGTTATTTTGAGATATGGCTTTATGAGCTATCTCAGTATTTTGTGATTAAGTCCGGTATGGGGTAAAGCTAACTCTAGGAGTTGTAATTGATTCAAGTCTTGAACTTAAGAACTAGGTACTAAGTGAAGATGTAGTAAACTTGGGCAAACGTAAGTGGGGCGCTTCTATATAGTCGGGCGGTGGATTTCGAGACTATAGACCCAGTCGGGCGGTGGATTCCGGGACTGTGGTTGCTTCGATGGAGATGAGCTTTTATTTTAAATTTGGGACTATGCATAGTCGGGCGGATAGTTTGCCGTACTCCAGTTTATATACATATACCGGGGCTAAAGGGGCACTTGCGGGATGTTCGCACGACGAGGAGTCTGTGTAACAGTTGGGTGGTGTACTTTGGGACTGGGATCCGTACTCGTGGAATTTCTAAACTTTGTTTTATTATTAGGTAGTTGTCATGGCGAGGGATCGAACCCTTTAATGTGGAGTACATAGGTGCTTACCCTCGGACCTATGTAGTATGGGATGCATAGAATCCGAACAAGTATGTATTAGTGTCATCTTAGTGTATAATATCTGCATTAGGCTTTAAGGCATTGCATACACCTACATGTTTAGAGTAGTCACATTTAACACTTTAATTTGCATTCAAGTTTGTGGTTTGTTAAAGTATTAAAGATCATTATACCTTCGGCATAGAGAGGATGGCCGTGTATAACATTTTCGTCGGTTGTAAGCAGCTGACGTGCCCACAGTTTTATATGCAGGAGTTGAATTTTTTATGAAGATATAAAGTTGATTTGATGCTGATGATTATTTAAAGTTGTTACAATTGTATATTTTTCATTATTGTACTTTATTTTACCTTCCGCTGTGTAATTAAATGTAAAGGACTCAGTTATATTATAAAAAGTTCAAATTTTCTTGTAAAACTGTACGAATTGAAGTGTAAAGATTTTGTGGAACTTAGAATTCAGCCTTATTTAGAATTCGGGGCATTACAAACAGATATATGATAGTCAATATAGATATACTTGCGGGATTCAATAAACAACCTCTAATACGATACGATATAATTCGAGAGTGAGATGACTTGCCTTTGATGACGATTAGTTTAATCCAAATATGCAAAGAATAATGGGATCAGAATCCCGGTGACAAGCAAACGATCACGATGATCACGCTCGGGCACGGATCTCGATGACGATCGACAATCAAGTGCAAGATCAAGTAACCAACGACCGAGATTGAAAATCAAGATCAAGATCAAGATCAAGATGCTGATGATCAATGCAGATCAGACAGCCCAGATCAAAACAGCAAACGGCCAACACTGGATCGCCAAAACAGAAACCAGTGATTGGCAAAAGTAGCACACAACGGATCTGCCCAATCACACAGCAACACTAGGGCAAAACGGCAAACAGCGATTCCTCCCCGAAACAGCAAACAGCCAATGAATTCCCCTTTCTTCTTCTCCATGGCGACGAAGAGAAAGAAGGATGGCGGGACAGCGACTCTATAGCAACTGCGAGTGGCGACTGGCGATGAGGGGGATCACGACGCTGGTGGTGAGGGTGGTGGCGCACGTGGTTGGGAAGCGACAACAGCGGGGTTCGATGCTCTGTTCCGAAATGGAAACAGGGGAGGGGAGAAGGGGTGACGATGGCGGGGTGGTGGCAGTCGAGGCAAAGCAATGGGTCTTGCGGTGGAGGGGAGCGGCGGCGCTCGACAAGGTGGAAGAAGGCGGACGAGCTTGATTCAGGCGGGAATGGCGAGCGAGAGAGATGGCTCGCGAGGCGATAGCAATGGCGAGGGGAAGCCGGGGAGGCAGAATGCAGGGTGAGCGGATGGAGGGCTTGGGTCGCGAGGTTGAAGACAACAGGGGAGGAGACTAACGTGAGCACAGCAGAGCGGAAAGGCCTAGGTTCGGCTCGGCTCAACTGTGGTGCTCAAGGGTGACGAGGCTCAGGCGAGGTGAGGCGGCTCGGTGGATGGCGAGGTCGAAGGTCACGGGTGATGAAGGCAATGCGAGGGACGATGGGTTCGACGAGACGACGAGGACGACGAGGTGCAGGAGGCACGAAGTCGGGGGTGAGTCGAGCAATGAAGGAAGATGAATGGGGGAAACTCTGTTTCATTTTCGAAAATATAGGAGAATGGGGAGAGAGGGTTAACAGGGGGTTATTAAATAAATAAATGATATAATAAATATAATAAATGCAATATATAATAATGGGGAGAGATTGTAGGGATAGTGGAGAGATATAGGGAATTGGGGTTACGGGATGTGAAGGGTGAGAGAGTGTGAGGGGTTTTGTTGATCTGGTCAACACACAGATAGGAGGGTAATTGGGTTTGGATTAACTTGGACTATGTATTTAGGCTTCACAAATAAAATAATAATTTTAGAAGGAATACAAAATTGGGATTCAAAATTAAATAGGTATACAATACAAGATCAATCGAAATCAATGGGATTTACAAAAAAAAATTACTAATAATAATATGATAAGAATAATAATATATGATAGAAATTGGTTCAACATATTCATGGAAATAATTTAATAATAATAATAATAATAATAATAATAATAATAATAATAATAATAATAATAACATTATACAACAAGATAAGGATTGACTTATCAACTTTATATTAAAATAATCAAAACGGGAAAAATATATAATCGGTCAATTATAAAATGGAAAGTGAAGTTAAAATACACTATTATTTGAAATAACAAACCCTTTTGTTTAGAATCGATTTTAAATAGAAAAAAAGAATTTAACAAACAATAATCAGAATACAGAAAATATTCGGGAAATACGTATTGACGGGAACGGGGGTTACAATCCTACCCACCATACGACAAAATTTCATCCTCGAAATTTGCGTATGCGGTACATAGGACAAGGCAAAAGCAAACTTAGGGAGGGGGGGGGGGGTAATAAAACAAGGGATCCAAGGGAAAAGTCAAAACGGTGGCAACACCAGAGTGAGAAGGAAAATGGATAACAATGATGTCAAATGGAATGCATGAAAGAAAATAAACAGTATCAAAAGGAAAGAAACAACACAAGATAACAAAACAGTATATGGAGTAGGTAGAACCTGAATCGAAGAGAGAACAGACAGGAAAGAATTGAATCAAATAATGAATGGGTGCATGATGGCAAGATGGAATGCAAGAAAGAAGTAACAAGTATCAAAAATGAAGAAGAAACAACACAAGACTTACAAAATAACAAAGCAAAGAGATGAAGAGATAGATAGAACTGGAATCGAAGAAAGGATGGACAAGGAAGAGTTAGATCAGCCAATGAGTCAACGGATGAAGACAGGTACATGGAACAGAGAAAGTAAACAATGCAGGAAAGGAGAAACAACAAGAAAATCCTGGGACCTGTGGGTTATGGGCCCACCACGCTTTCGCTGCGCAACTCTGATCGAGAAGACTCTATCATCAGCATCTAATAACTCCGGCAATCTGCCTCGTGGCTCACCATTTCCTTGAAATGTCCAAATAACATCTCTCTAGCATGAAGTTCGAACTCCTAGCAACTTCAGATTCTGAACACTTCATGAGGTCCGGGGACACTGCATGCACATCTTGGAGCAAAAGATGACACTTCCTCCACTGGTGATGATCCAAGCCGCTGACATGTCGTTGTAGATCCAGCGATACCGATCGACGAACCAAGCGGAAAGAAAAGAATGGATAACTCCAGAATCAAAAGAATATAGGCACAAAAAAATAAATTATACCCAGGAAGGAATCAATGAATGTGAATGAATGGAAGGGACGAAACAACTAAGAAATGAAGGAACTAAATATGAAGGGATAAAAAAGTGGATCAAAAAAATTAGAATCCAGATATATGTTGGTTATCAATTATCCATGTGATTCACGCGTTGTACATATTGTTAAGTCAAACCGGTTAAACCCAACTAATCAGGGTCCAAACCCAAACTAGTTAGAGTCTAACCTGACTCTGATACCACTAAAAACCTTGTCACGCCCTGCTTTCCAAAACTACAGAATGCAAGCACGTGACATGACCCAGCGAATGACTTGTGTCATCCATGAGCTGTTATCGATTCAACTCAACAATATAAACAGATAATAATACAACCACAATATAACAATCAATTTCGTTTAAACTAAGGTGGTAGATTCTATAGGTCATGTACTCAGCACAATATTGTTAGGGTTATATACTGAAAGCATCACTTTTGTACTAACTTTATTTCCTTATTTTTTTGAATGAGAATCATATGGGCATATGTTTGCATATTGTGTTTATTATAATATTAATGCAAGTATCTGTTATTCTATAAGGTTGATAATATGGTGTGAGGAGACACACAGAAGATCATATTATCAGTTCCCTATGGAATATATAAATAGTTCACAACCTAGACGAACTTGGACAATCCATTGGAAAGGTTGTAGTGTAATATGGTATTAGTCTATCTTGACTATAGGTTTACACTAGTACACTTTGTGTGTATTGAACAGGACCACTTGAGGTTGTTCTCTTTGTACTGACTACAAAAGAGAACAAACACCTCTGTTATTATGGATGCTTATGCTCTTAATCCAGATATAATAACAGACATGTATATGCAGTGTGCATTACTCTGACTCATAAAAGAGTGAGATTCATTATGGATCAACAACCTCTATGAATTGGGTAATAGCATTGTATGTATGATGGGCTGTTGATTGTAAAAGGAATCCATGTCCCGATACGTCGGGTTGATGATGTCCCCTTAAGGAGCTCATAAGGATTGTCATGTAAACCCTGCAGGTGGATTACATCCGACATGACAAATAAAGTTGAGTGGTACTACTTAAGGATAAAAGATGTTGATCAATATAGTTGTCAGTAACTTAATTTGATCGACGGACATTCGATATCTTAACATGGGGAGCTGAACGAGCATATAATAAAAGGAGCCCATAAATATAATTTGGGATTAGGAAGGTAGTGCAACAATAGCTCTTTAGTGGACCGAGCTATTGTTAATGGGCCTGGGTTGTGTGTTCAGGCTGAACACGGGATACCCAGATTCGTTAGGAGACCTAACCCTAATTTCTCCTCATGGTCCCTGCCGTAGCCTTATATATATATCCTCTATTCTCTGGCCATTATATCATTATCAGAGATAAGAAGTTTTCTCTAAATTCGTGATTCACGTTGGGAGAGAAAGAGAGGTCAGCCAAGGAGAAGAAAGGTTGGGAGACCGTCGCCCACCCGACGCCCAACCCGAGGAAGGAATACGTGCAGAAGATCTTGGGGTCGCTGACGGCTCGAGGTTGCTAGAAACTATCGTCTTCTTCTCATCGCAGGTATAATTTGTGAATCCTAGATTCCGCTATAAAGGGTTAGATCACGTATTAAATCTGTTTAAGCTTTTATAATCGATACGCACACCAATCCGTGGTCCTGGGACTCATCGCAGTTCCATCAAATATAACACTGGCTATTGAGAAATTTCTTGCACAATAACGATAACATTGGCCATTTTGTATTTTTTTTGCAAAATGACGATAACACTGGCCATTTGCAATTTATTGCAAAATAACGATAACACTGGCCATTTGCAATTTCTTGCAAAATGAAGATAATGATATTTTGGGAACAAGGCCCACATTTCCGAGTACAGTCACTATATTATCAACTATCCTAGTCAACCCTTAACCCCGGCTTGATTAACATTCTTTATTCGATTAACATGCAATCCTAATAGGGAACAATAGGAACAGAAATACTAAAGGGAAGCAATAATGCGATTAATAAGGGACACTAGAATATGACAATACAACCCTAAGATCATGCGATGTACTCTATACAATCAAATACACCAAATTCAACATTATAGATTCAATTATATATTATTAAACATAGAAACCCAATTCTGGACAGCAGTAAGTTGTTGTACCAAAATCAGAATTTTCGTTGCTACAGGATAGCAAAAGTGAATCCGTCAGAAGGTCTAGAAACTAGACTTCTGCCCGGTTCCAACGCATATTTAAAGTCCAATTTTTGACAACAGTAGCTTGGTGAATTTCAGTGTTCTTTACAGGTTACTGTTTCTGGCTGGTTATCAGTATTAAATAGTTTCAGATTAAAAGCAGTAAATATTCATTGGAAAAATCAGTAAAAATAATTTTCATTACCCTAAGCATGTTGGCTATCAATCTGGAAATTATCATGGTAATATTTGATTATTAGTTCACCTAATTCATCAGCTTAACATGGTATGTGAATAAATCTGAAAATAAAACGCAGCTACAGGAAAATGGTCATAACTCATGCAATATAAGTCAGAATTTGAAAATTCTGGATGATATGGAAACTAGAAATATGGGGCTACATTTCATATTCAGAAAGTCATTGATTTTGGTGACATTATCTAGGTCGAAATAGCATGGTAATGTTCAGGTTGGCAGTAAATTTCAGGGTTTCAAAATGTTCTTTATGGACAAAAAGATTAAAATGTTATGAACGATGAGTTAGGGGTTAACAATTATAAATTGTAGCAAGTTACATCTATGTGAATATGGTATTAAGATGTATAATGTCTATAACCCTACTAATCACAATCAACTAACACACCATCATCAATCATATGAACAATTAACACTAGTATACAATCTACAATAGTAGTATAATGGCATAACATGAAATACAATAATAATTCACATTCCTGTATTCAATAATTAACTACATGAATGCATGAAAGATCTTTATACATTGGAGGCAAAAAACGGTATGAAGTCAAGACTACTACTTGAATTCGTTCGTGTAAATTCGTAGTATCCCAACGATAGATAACAATAACAGATATACGATAGTCAATATAGATCTACTTGCGGGATTCAATAAACAACCTCGAATACGATACAATATAATTTGATAGTGAGATGACTTGCCTTTGATGACGATTAGTTTAATCCGAATATGCGAAGAATAACGGGATCAGAATCCCGGCGATGAGCAAAAGATCACAATGATCACGATCGGGCACGGATCTCGATGACGATCGACGATCAAGTGCAAGATCAAGAAACCAACGGCCGAGATTGAAAATCATGATCAAGATCAAGATGCTGATGATTAAGCAGATCAGATGGCCCAGATCAAAACAGCAAACGCCCAACACTGGATCGCCAAAATAGTAACCGGTGATTGGCAAAACTAGCACACAACGGATCTGCCCAATCACACAGCAACACTAAGGCAAAACGGCAAACAACGATTCCTCCCCAAAACAGCAAACAGCTAACGAATTCCCTTTTCTTCTTCTCAATGGCGACGGAGAGAGAGGGATGGCGGGACAGCGGTTCTACAGCGACTGCGAGCAGCGACTGGTGACGAGGGGGCTCACGACGCTGGTGGCGGGGTGGTGGCACACACAGTCGGGAAGCGACGACAGCGGGGCACGACACTCTGTTCCGGAATGGAAACAGAGGAGGGGAGAGGGGGTGACGATGGCGGGGTGGTGGCAATCGAGGTGGAACAATGGGTCTTGTGGTGGATGGGAGTGGCGGCGCTCGACAAGGTGGAAGAAGGCGGAGGGGCTTGATGCAGATGGGAATGGCGAGCGAGAGAGATGGCTCACGAGGTGATGGCTATGGCGACGGGAAGCCGAGGAGGCGGAATGCAGGGTGAGCGGATGGAGGGCTTGGGTCACGAGGTTGAAGATGATGGGAGAGGAGGCTAACGATGGACACAGCAGAGCGGAAAGGCGGAGGTTCGGCTCGGCTCGACTGTGGTGCTCGAGGGTGACGAGGCTCAGGTGAGGTGGGCGGCTCGGTGGATGGCGAGGTCGAAGGTCGCGGGTGATAAAGGCGATACGAGGGACGATGGGTTCGACAAGGCGACGAGGCGACGAGGACGACGAGGTGTAGGAGGCACGAAGTCGGGGGTGAGTCGTGCAATGAAGGAAGACGAATGGGTGGAAACTCTGTTTCATTTTCGAAAATAGAGGAGAATGGGGAGAGAGGGTTAACAGGGGGGTTATTAAATAAATAAGTGATATTATAAATATAATAAATGCAATATATAATAATGGGGAGAGATTGTAGGGATAGTGGAGAGATATGGGGAATTGGGGTTACGGGATGTGAAGGGTGAGAGAGTGTGAGGGGATTTGTTGATCTGGTCAACACATAGATAGGAAGGGAATTGGGTTTGGATTAACCTGGACTTTATATTTGGTCTTCACAAATAAAATAATAATTCTAGAAAGAATACAAAATTGGGATTCAAAATTAAATAGGTATACAATACAAGATCAATCGAAATCAATGGGCTTTACAAAAAAAAAGTAATACTAATAATAATATGATAAGAATAATAATACATGACAGAAATTGGTACAACATATTCATGGAAATAATTTATTAATAATAATAATAATAATAATAATAATAATAACATTATACAACAAGATAAGGATTGACTTATCAACTTTATATTAAAATAATCCAAACGGGAAAAATATATAATCGGTCAATTATAAAATGGAAAGTGAAGTTAAAATACACTATTATTTAAAATAAAAAAACCCTTCTGTTTAGAAAAGATTTTAACAAACAATAATCAGAATACAGAAAATATTCGGGAAATACGTATTTACGGGAACGGGGGTTACACAGGGTTTCCATCGGTTTGGGGCTGTCTTCCTCGATATTGGGTCTCAGGGGGACCTCTATCAAGACGGTCTGCTCCAAATCCTGGCTGGAGGATGAGGCAAGCTTTGAGAGGGCATCTGCCTGTGCGTTCTCCTCTCAGGGGACTCGCTGGAGTTGAGCATCTTCAAATAAAGCCAGCCGCCCTTTGACCTTCGCTAAGTACTTGGCCATGCGATCGTCTCTCGCTCCGTACTCCCCAGATACTTGGTTCACGACTAGCTGTGAATCACTGAAAATCTGGATACGTTTTGCCCCAGCCTTGCGAGCCAAACAAAATCCTGCTATAAGGGCCTCGTACTCAGCCTCGTTGTTCAACGCACGGAAGCTTATACGGAGGGAGTATTGCAGAACGAAATCGTAGGGGCCGATCAAGATGACCCCAGCCCCACTTCCATCAGCGCACAAAGACCCGCCAACATACACGGTCCAGAACGGGGGTTCCTCAATCGACTCATAGGTACTGGGATGGTGCTCTCCACTATGAACTCCGCTAGGGCTTGTGCCTTGATAGCGGTTCGGGGTTGGTGGCTGATGTCGTGCTGGCTCAGCTCTATTGATCATTTCGTTAGACGTCCCGATGTCTCGGGCTTGTGGAGAACTTGCTTCAGCGGCTGGTCGGTTAGAGCGACCACCGAGTGGGACTAGAAATAGGGGTGAAGTTTCCGTGCCGCCATGACCAATGCGTAGGCCATCTTTTCTACCTTCGGGTAGAGGAGTTTCGCATCCCTAAGGACCTTACTCACGTAGTAGATTGACCGTAGCATCTTATCCTCCTCTCTCACTAGGACGGCACTGAAGGTCTGCTCCGAAATTGCTAGGTATATATAGAGGGCTTCACCAAGCTTCGGCTTGCTCAAGAGTGGGGAGTTTACCTGCTAGGCCTTCAGTTGATCGAAAGACTCTTGCTGTTGTTGCCCCCACTCAAAGCTCTTCGCTCCTCTTAGGGCTTTGAAGAACGGGAGGCATTTCTCCCCTGATTTGGAGAGGAAACTCCCTATAGCCGCAAGGCGTCCCGTGAGCTAATTTCTAGCTTAGTAGAAATCCACCCATCTTCTTTCTAGAACTCTCGAACAACAGCACTTATGTCGTTGACAGTCACCACAACTGCAGCGTCAACTCCCTCAAAACAAGAAAATGCACCTGACCTTCCAAATCAACCAAGCTGTAGACACTATAATACATTGCCAAAACCGTCGCTTTGAGTAAGTTAATTTATGTAACTAGCTAGCTTGCTAGCTCTTTCTTCTCCCCTCTCCAATTCTCCTTCCACAACCTTATCCTATTATAGGTAAAAGACATGAGCACTCCCTCCACCCCCCCTCCCCCCCCCCCCCCCCCCCGGCGTCATCTCCTCCACCTCCACCACCTTCTAGACTGCTTCCTCCTTTACCATTCCTTCTCTTACTACCCACCCCCCCCCCCTTTTCTATCCTGCCGTAATCCTTCTCCAACCATCGTCTACTCCCTCTCTTTGCCACCTTTGCTCACTTACAACTTCACCTCTCCTACGATGCTTTTGGAGGTAGAAATGAGCGGATGGGGGCCCAATGAGACGGTATGCCACCAGGCTCCCAACCCAACTAGCATATTACCCCTCCACCTCCCCCTATCAATCAATAGACCACCCACACTACCCCTCCCCTACCCCGCCCCACCCCCCTGTCTTTCAGCAAGTCATCCCTGAAGCCGAAAACAATAACCGAACAGAGCCCCACCCTGCTCCCCCTGCTCTACCTAATGGTAACAATGTAGAAGAAAGGAGGCTTAGACATCATCAATCCCCCGAGCGTGCACACCGGTGTGCACATCAGCATCGGTATGGGCGAGAGATTAGTCATCATTGCCACGCATCTCCCCCTATAGAGGACGGGCCCATAGAGGGGGCCCTCCTACTGGCTCGTTCGAGCGTAAAAGAGCCCCCCTAAAGGACCATCACCACCACTACGGGCAGAGAAGTGATCAGCGGAATCATCATACATTGTATCAGTGGAAAGGGAAAGCTCAAGAGCATTATGACCATACCTCCCACCACCAGTCCTGGCACAAGGGCCACCAACCCCCTCCAAACACCACCACCATAGCCACGGCTCCTAGATACAATCACAATGCCCAACACACATCTCAAAGTCTCCCCCAGCCTCCCTCACCTCAGAAATGGAATGCTGAACCCACGGTTGCCCAAGATCACCACACCTCACCCACCACCGACATTCCCAAACAACCCACTCTCAACCCCCCCTCCCCCACTCATCCCCACTGCAAACAGAGGCGTCTCAACTTCCAATTAAGCCTACTGTCGAGCGGGCCGAAGAAGGGGGTCCACAGAATGTGTCTAGCATGGAGGGCACAACTGTGTGGAATGGGGATCTTAGAGAGGAGGAGCCATGGATTGAAGTCCAAAGTAAAACAAAGAAAAGAAACAACATTTCCCCCTCAAATCAACCAGATCTCAGAAAGAAGTGTGTCGTGTTTCAGTTGCGGTTATCAGGGGCATCTCCGGCAGGACTGTACGAAAGAGATCCGCTGCTTAAAGTGTATAAAATGGAGGCATATGTCCTACATTTGTACGAACGTTAAGGCATCCAACAACGATGACGAACGGCCTATTAGAAGAGGCCGGTCACCAGACAACCCCACGCTCATCCAACTTGCAAACAGCCTAGAGACAATCAAAAGTGAAGAGAAGTGGCTCCGCCAATGGTGTGCCATTGCTAAAGTGACAGTAGGGTGCCCATCGGAGAACCATATACTCCAAGCTTTGAACGCAAAATGGCTGATGAAAGCTCATAGAGATTGGGTTGCTAAGAAGATGTGCCACCTCCAGTTCCTGGTGTCATTCCCCTCGCTAGAGAAGATGACTGAGGTAACAGCCATGGGTATAGTGAATTTTGGGCACTTTAAGATGGAATTCTTCCCGTGGTCACCAAGATTCGGAGCTGAACTGTCGAAAGGGGAACGATTTTTGGATTTGGATCCACAATGTACCGCTGCACTTCTAGAAAAAAGAAGCTCTCCAAGAGATCATTTCGGAGTTTGGAACCGTCGAAGACATAGATGACAAGACGGTGAGACGGTCAGAGATTGTATCCGCCAGGCAATCCGAAGCCCCGATATCACACTAATGCCCATATTTGCAAAGGTGTTTTCATTCGAGAAGTCATACCTTATCAAATTTGTATTGGATAAGTAAGAGGAGCGGGAGATGGTGGAGCCCCTGGCTCTCTCATCCCCTACCGCCGCACTCAGAGATGGGCACTCCTACAAGTAGGTGGTCTCGCCAGAGTGGGACCTCACATTGGACGGAGCCCACGAAATTGAGCGTGCGCACCGTGAAGTCATCATAGCTGCGAGAGGTAGGGAGGTGTGCCAAGTCCAGGCAACGCCGAATCTTGAACCCCAGAGAACTTTGCTTCACAGCGGTAGTCAAAACAAAGGCCTCACCCAAAAACCCAACAGTCAAGAGGGTCACCCACTGGTGGTCCAATAGCTTTGCCCAAAAAAGGCAAGTTCTGCAGATCCAGTGCCCAGCTTTGGAACCTCCATCAAATAGAAAGCTCAAAGAGAAAGTCAACCCCTACCAGCTACTGAGGAGAGGCCTCGATTGGAGCAGTTGACCCCTAATGTAGCCAACAGACAGAGCAGTTCATCAAAAGGGAAAAGGATGGGAGCTTTGGAAAGAAAGCAGTTGCAAAAGGGTGCTAGTTTGGGGAAGAGGACGAACGGGGGCTCGATCGAAACCAACGAGTGGTTTCAATCGAGAAAAGAGGCAACTTTTTAGAAGACGAGCAGGACCAAACGAAGGAAATGGAAACGTTGGGAACTTTAGGAAGGGAGTGCCAGAAAAATGGAGCTACTATGGGGAAGAAGACGAACGGGGAAGAGATCGAAACCATGGAGATGGTTTCGAATGAGGAAAGAGGCAAACTTAGGAAAGAGGAATAGGAGAGGGAAAGAAACAGATCAGAAGAGGGCGATGCCTCGTTTCCATCGAGCGCTTCGCTTTCGGAGCTGCTCGCATCATTCGTTGCGCCAGCCAATGAAGAGGGGACGCGTGGCTCAACCATGTAGCCCACTTCGGGTGCTACGCCATGCCAGAGCGTGGCGGCACGTGGCCCCCCAATGTGTGAAGGAGAGTATCTGATTGTTAACAATGGGCCTAAAGAGGGGTCCAATATGGAGTTGGCAAACTCGTTTTTGGGAAAACCCATTTTTTTGTTGAACATGATGGAATAGCTCAAGTATACAAGTCCCACAAATATTCCTGGAATTATTAGGACAGCTAACATCTCTTTGGGGGTACCCAACTCCATACCAGAGAACCACATTGAGGAGGATGATCGAGATGCGAGACTAAAGCTCGAAGATGATTTTATCTATTCTAATGAGGAGTCTTTGGAGTCAGAAGAGTTTGCTGATGAGGCAATAGACATATCTTCTGATTTTGTCCCATCCACTTTCCCTCCCACACAACCTACTGCCCCTGCCCCTGCTCGATGTGACAAAGGTTTTAGAGTACAGAAAGTGGCTAAGAGAGCTATTGATGAGTCCCTGGATGATTATCTTGTGATTGCGGTGGCTGCTAAATCTGCTAAGACTAGCGACGGAGGTACGCGTTCCTTCTTAATTTCATGTCTGATACCGAGATTTTTAGTCTAGCCAAAAACCTGTGGTCTCGCGGTTGGTGATACCGTTCGGAATGCGTTCTTCCTTAATAAGATTAGGGGGTGGGTGAACGATAGGGTTAACCTTATTTCAAACTCGACTTCCAAATCGAGTCACGATCCCTTGCTTATACGTAGTTAATGGAGATTGTTTTCTGGAACGTTAGAGGCCTGGGCAGGCAGGGCAAGCAGGAAATGGTTAAGGAGGTCATCGCTAAATCAAAAGCTAACATTGTGGGTCTTCAAGAGACCAAACTTACACATATCTAGACTGAGTAGGTTGGGGGAATCGAATCTCTGAATGGAGGATGTTCCCATCTGTTGGGGCATCTGGGGGTATTACTCTAGGTTTTAACCCCGACATGTTTTGTTGCCTAAACGAGCTCTACGAGCAATTTTCACTGTCGGTCTTGCTCCAGCGTCAAGCCGACATGTGGACGCACTCAATTACTGTGGTCTATGGTCCGCACACTTCTGCTTCTAGGACAGCTTTCTGGACAGAACTCAGAGCAATACAAGCTCATTGGCCACACCCCTGGGTGGTGGGGGGCAATTTTAACATTACTAGATTCTCCTCAGAACACAGAGGCAGAGGATCCAGGGACTCGAATAGGGAAGCGTATAATGAGGTTATCACGGACCTAAATCTGGTTGACATTCCCATCTCTGATAGGCTTTTCACCTGGTCAAACATGCAATCGTCGCCTATTTTAGCCAAACTAGATAGGATCTTGGTCTTCACTGACTGGGAGACCAAATTCCCGTTGGCTTCGGCTAAATCACTACCTAAACTCACCTCAGATCATGTACCTATTATCTTATCTTCCGGGGAAGTTCAACCTAGGAGATCACAAAAGTTTAGATTCGATAGAGCATGGTTAGAAATCCAAGACTTCCATACATGGTCTATGAGAGCTGGTCCCGCCCTACTAAGGGGACTGAAGTGACTGCAATATGGTGTGAAAAAATTAGAAGACTTAAGGGCAAACTCAAAAAATGGAACCGAATTAGATTTGCGCTGATTTGGAGGGCAAAAGACTCCCTGCTTGAAGGTATTGAGGAACTTGAGAAGATTGAAGAAACTAGGTACCTGCTACATGAAGAGCGGAATAGGTTGCTCCAATTCAAACAGAAAATTGACCAACTCTATAGGCTTGAGGAAATCAAATAGCAGCAGTGGTCCAGAATTTTGTGGCTCAAAGAGAGTGACGCGAACACAGCATTCTTCCATCGACTAGCCAGTGCCAGGCGTAGATCTAACCTCATTTACTCGATCCACTCAGACTCAGGAATGATCCAAGGTGACGAGGATATCAGAATGGCATTCCAGTCCCATTTCAAGCTTCTATTTGGACACAAAGCGGTCTTGAGAGTCCCTCTCCATCACAAATTCTGGCAGGACCCGACGGGAAACCCCAACCTTATGAAGCGATCCCTAGAAGCACCATTCATGGAGAACGAAGTCTGGAAGGCAGTCCAGCAACTTGGAAATGACAAAGCCCCAGGTCCAGATGGTTTCCCGATGCTCTTCTATCAGGCATTCTGGGAGAAAATCAAAGAAGATTTACTGAAGTTGTTCGTTGATTTCTACGACCATAAGCTCAAATTAGGCAGATTTAATTTTGCAGAGGTTGTGCTGATCCCTAAGAAAGAAGACTCCCGGCGGGTGGGAGACTTCTGCCCCACCAGTCTCCTTAACTGCTCTGTCAAGATCATTACCAAGACACTCGCTAATAGATTGTGAAAGGTGATGGATGGTCTCATTAATCACGATCAGATGGGGTTCATTAAAGGACGATGTATTCAGGACAGTATAGCCACGGCTGAAGAAACTATCCACCAATGCCACACGTCGAATGTTAAGAGTTACCTCCTGAAGCTGGATTTCGAGAAAGCTTATGATTCGGTTGAATGGGGCTGTCTTCTGGAAGTGCTGGCTGGAAGAGGTTTTGGGGATAGATGGATCAGATGGATCCACACATGTCTTACCACCAGCAGAACTGCAATCTTGGTGAATGGGGGTATCAGACCACCCATTTTCTTGCAAATGGGGTCTTAGACAAGGACATCCGTTCTCTCCCTCCTCTTCACCATTGTGGCAGACGTACTTCGGTCCATGATGGCTAACTGCAGTAGAGCAGGTTGGATAGCACCGGTGGCCATAGGAGTCAATCGCCAAGGTTGCTCAATCCTCCAATATGCAGATGATACTCTCCTATTTGGAAATGGCAACCTCGGGAAAACAACCATCTTCAAAGGAATACTATATAGTATTGAGGCTTGGTCTGGCCTCAGGGTTAACTTCCACAAAAGTGCTCTCATCCCCATTGCCATGACTACAAAGGAGGCACTAGAATATGCCACGATTCTCAATTGTTCCACCGAAAGTTTCCCCATTTAGTACCTAGGGTTGCCACTAGGACCCGGGAAACTCCAAAAGGTAGATTGGCTACCCATCATTGACCGGGTTGAGAACCATCTAGCAGGTTGGAAAGGTAAAGCCCTATCATTGGGAGGGAGAGTCACGCTTATTAATGTAGTCCTCTCAAATCTTCCAATCTATTATCTGTCCTTCTTTGAAATGCTGCGATGGGTGATTCAGAAAATTGACCGGACTCGAAAATGGTATTTGTGGAAAGGGATAGACCCGGATAGAGGCGGCTACCACCTTATCAGATGGGAGAAAGCATGCATGAAAAAGATAAACAGAGGACTAGGTATTATTGATCTTCGAGATATGAATCTTGCCCTATTGGGTAAATGGTGGTGGAAAGTTTTCCACCCCAATGGAGAAGGGTGGCAAGATTATGTTCAGGGATATTTGCATGAGAATAGAACGATAAATTTGGGGTTCAGGGTAGGCCTACGTATCTCCTGGTTCTGGAGAGGCATAGCTAAGGCGTACGATCCCTTCATTAGCGGTGTGACATCAATTATCGGAAACGGCAAACTCACCAGATTCTGGTGGGATAAGTGGTGTGGTGATCACACACTTCGAGCTCTGTTCCCCGATCTATATGATCATGCGTCTCAACCACACTGCATGGTGGCCGCAACATGGAAAAGAGGCACCTGGAAACCAGCCTTTAAATAATCGTTGGACCCGGACTCTCAGCTTAGACTTAAGGATCTTCATACCTACATCACCAATGTTGGAATTAGTTGCTCTCAGGGTTTAGACAGAAAATCTTGGGGACTGAAAAAGAATGGCACGTTCACCATGCACTCCATGTATAACTGCATTCACTTTAGGGGATGTGCCCCAAAGTGGTCATGCGCCACATGGAGGACAAAAGCCCCACTGGAAATCGATGTTTTCTTATGGCTGGTGCTGAACGATGCGATTTTGACTAGAAAAAATCTCATTAAACACCAACCGAACGTGGATTCTTGTTGTGGGTTCTACCACGCTGCCCCAGAGACTAGAGACCCCCTTTGTTCTACAGTGCTCTAGGAGCAAAGCAGTACTCGTTGAGGTACTCAGCGCCCTGGGAACGAATCAGTATCCTACTGTGTACGAGGATCTGTGGGTAGGTTCAAAATTCGCTATTGAAAGAAGAACAATGAGAGAAGCGTGGTATATCATTATTGCCGCAACGACCTGGGTTCTATGGCTGGACAAGAATAATCTTTATTTTCGCAGAACTTGTAATAATATTTCTGGTAATTTGACTCACATTAAGCATTATATTTCATTTTGGGCGAATGTGGCCGCACCAGGTCCCAGAGGGAGGATAGAGAGTGTATTCTAGGTTAAGGACTTTGATGATGATGAAGTCCAGATTGGCCCGACGATCGACTGACTGCTAGCTTGACCTTTTACTGTTGATTGATCCCCACTGCCTCATGGTTTGTTGGGGGATATGATGTATTTTTTTTCAGACGCGTGTATGTTGTGCCCATTCTGTTCTTCTTTTGTCCCACCCCCATGTTTGGGGTGGAGTTTATGTACATTTGTTTTGATTGTAGGATCTTATATTTGGCTCAGTACTCTGAGTTTGTTTTATTAACCCCTTATTGATGAAACAGGGTGACAGGGTGGCCATACTCCACCTCTTCTTCTTCTTCTTAGAAAAAAAAAGTCTCTAACATGCCTCTTGTCACCACTCCCTAGATTAGGACCATTCAACAGGTCCCACCACCTAGACAAATTAACAACATTACCATCAATACCTACTTCATGCTCAGTAGATACCTAGATACCCCTAAACACGCGAAGGAGTGTTACAATGGAAAAGGATATGAACGTTTGCCCAAAACGACCCACTTTTTGAAAGTATTTACCAAACTGACCCATTTTAATCTCAATTAGGGATCCTAGTAAAAACATGGTCGCTAACTGAGATAGCGAGTCTATCTGTCTGTTGTTTTTACCACTTGGAGAAAAACTTGAAGAAAAAGCCAAGTATACACTTGCTATCTCAGTTAGCGATCCTATTTTTACTAGGGTCACTAACTGAGATAGCGAGTGTCGATTGAGAATTCACTTAATACCACACTCGCTATCTCAGTTTTTTTTTTTCTCGTATCTCTCTACACAATCATTCTCCCACTCCGAAACCCTAGTGGCCCAAATCATTTCGAAAGTGTGAGTAGATGAAGATGAAAGGAAAGGGTCTTGCCATGGTTTTGATCTAGTGGAGAAGATGGAACCTGCTTGAACTGATATGCCTTCGCTTGGGGCGAGGTCCACTTGGCAGATTGCGCAAGCAAAAAGTCCAAGTATTGTGTGAGTAGATGAAGATGGTGGATTGTTCCCTGGCCTGTGATATTTCAAAGCAAATATCAAGCAATCAGAATGGGAGCAGGTTAGCAAAGAGATGTGCAAAAATGGATGCATCAGTAAGAATTAAAAGCAGTAAGGATATTATACTTAACCTTTCAAAAATACTTCAACAAAAGTCCAATAAAAGAAAACCCACCTCCCCACCACCAAAAATGCTGAGTCTCCCAACCTCACCACCACTTGCTTTCACTTGAAAACAGCAGAACATAGACTCACTATCTCAGTTAGCGACTCTAATAAAAATATGGTCGCTAACTGAGATAACGAGTGTAAACTTGACTTTTTTCTTCAGGTTTTTTTCCAAGTGGTTGAAACAACAGACAGATAGACTCGATATCTCATTTAGCAACCCTATTTTTACTAGGGTCTCTAACTGAGATAGCTAGTAGGTTGGTATATACTTTTCAAAGTGGGTCAGATTGGTAAATACGTTCAAAAAGTGGGTCATTTTGGGAAAAATTCAGAGGATATGGCCATGGGTTTGATGAGGGCAGTCACACGTCGTGGACAAGAGTAGGTGTTAAGCATACCACGTGGCAAAAGGAAATTTACCCTCATATTTATTTATGCTTCCTACTCTACAACCAAGGCCAACAAGCTAAGCCCATAACGGTCCAATAATTTATACCAGCCCACCACTATTTCATCGTTACAGTATCTTATTTGCTGATTCGGGTCAAGCATATAACACCGTAAAACTGTACCCGAGTCCGAAAACAGAGACTGAGGGTGGCGTGTCTGAAGCTTAACCGGCCACCATACTCTCCTCTACTACTGCTGATTCCTAACCGTTTCTTAAAGCACAACCCATTCAGTTTGTGGAAAGAAGAAATTGAGAGTGATAATGGGGCAAGCTCTCCGGCGAGCTTCTGCCCGGCGGCTTCAAGACGTCGAGCCGCTCAGAACCGTAGAATGCCGTCCTCCTCCTCCTCATCCTCCTCCACCGGTGGCCCCCACCACGGCCGGCCAAGACCACGTCAGCGTGGCCGATCCAGGTCAGCCGTAACGCGTCACTCTTCCCCTGTTCGACCTAGTAAAAAACCCTAATTATTAGTAGTTAGATTAGTTTTTTTCCCTAAAGCCCTAATCTTTAAATTTCCAATAATTGACTTGTTAAGAAATTAAGAAAGTGAATATGACCTAAAACTGTTAAATAAAGAATGGGTAAATCTGTGTGCACCAAATGAACTTCTAAGAAATGATCTGGAGTTGATCTGCAACCGGAAGAAAAATGGTTCGAGGCGTGGGTTGCACTTTCTTTAAGAAACTATTTGGCCGATTCTAGAGATGAATCGTTGATCACCAAACACTTTTCCCGAGATACAACGAGGTTCTGTCTACGGTGCTGCCTAATGCTCCAATAGCAGCACGTACTAACTTGCACCACACTGAGTAAAAGATTGCTCAAGTATTTGGAGAAATAATTTAGAAGAGATGAAGAATTTGTTTTTCTCTTCTCTGTCTCATCTATATGACATAACCCATATATTTATATCTAAAATACACATCGTTCTGATTTAATGTCTGTTACTGCTAAATCTGGTGTGGGGGTAAACAGATAGTATTTGTGGATTCGTGAAAAACCTGAATAACAAACCTCTAACCTGTTCCGCCGGAAATTGATCGTTGACTCCCACCGTTAACCTGCAAAAAGTGCGAGACACCGGGGTTGATCCCGGCGACGCACCCTCCGACGCTCAAGTCAGTAATCAGAAATGATTAAGAAAGAGCGTAAATTGAGAAAATACTAATTACCTCTCAATGGAGATGGATGGGGGGTATTTATAGGCATTTTGGGGACTGGATTAGGAATGTAATCCCCGTGATTAGATAAAGAATATTCTCCTAGTAATCAGATAAGGAATGTAATCCCTAATTCCCAGTGAAAAGATAAATGTGAATCAGGGCCGTTGATTAAGATCTAATCAGGGACCTTGATTGTATCTTGCTGGATCGGGTGTGCCGCGGGTTGGAACCCGTACCCAGTTGACGTGGATCCGTTCATGGGTTATTGGGCTTTGAATAAAGACCCAGTTCCCATTTCAGACCCGTTTGTAGGTGAAATTACCGTTTTACCCCTGAGCTTTAAGATTCGTGTCCGATGTGAACGGTCCCGATTTAATCCTATTTTTAGCCATATCACGAGCCCCCCACTCCCGAAGACTGAGTTTGATCAGCCTTTGAGGAGTAGTTTTACTGTTCTAATGGCGTACGGGATTTTATCGGTGTTCTTAAGGGAGTTTGGATCTTGTTCGGGGGTGTAACAGTGTTATTCTGGGCTTGTAAAATACCCAAAAATATCCTCAGAATTTTCTGGATTTTTGGTGATTTTTCCAAATTTTTCTGAATTTTTTCTCATTTTTTTGAATGTTTTATTCATTTTCCGAATTAAATAATTAATTATCGAAAATATTAAATAATTATTCTAATTAAATAATTATATTTTTCAGAATTTTAAAGTAAATTTTCTGAATTTATAATTATTTTTAGAATTTTTATTTTTTTTTCGATTTTTAAATATTTTTTCGGATTTTTTAAATAATTAAAACAAATAAATAAATAAATAAATAAATAAATAAAATATTACCTGGACCGTGGCGCGATCGTACGCGTTGATCACAATCAAGCGAGCGCGCATCGGGAGGAGGGAGAGGAGGCCATTTTTTTGGTGTAACAAGGTTGGTTCCGAGAACGCTCGGAAAAGGTGGCCGAAGTCCACGTGGACGACACGTGGCAAGTCAATCTGTTGACTTTTTTTTTGTTTTGTTTTTTTTTTCACGCCGCTTCTTTCTCTCTTCCGCTTCTTCGTCCTCCTTCGCTGCTTCTCCCTTCTCCTTCGTTTTCTCCAGTCTCGAAGCGCCAGACGCTCGCGTAGTGGAGCTCGACGGGGGAGCTCGTCTTCGGAGGTCGACGAGGAGTGGAGCTAGAAGGTGGTCGTCGAAGGTGGAGCTCGTCAGCGGAAGGATTCGGTTCGGAGCTTCGGAGCTTTGTGAGCTCAGTGACGGAGAGGGTGGAATTCGTCGAGGAAGGTGACTGAGCTCGGGGGTTCGTCGAAGGAGTCGAGCTCGGAGTCCAGCCATTGGCGAAGCTTGGTGCTTCGGAGGTGGTGAAGCTCCTCGTTGGAGCTCGGTGCCAAGGCGACGCTCGGCGAAGAAGTAGGAGCTCTGAGCTTCGACGGTATGGAGATGATGGGTTCGTCGAGAGTAGCCCGAGCTCGACGGAGGTTGACGAAGCGATGGCCCGTGCGTGGAGGTCGACGAGGTTGGGCGAGCTTGATGTGGCTTCGTCGAAGGTGATGGGTTCGGCCATGGAGGAGCTTCGAAGCTCGACGTTGACGAGGTGGTGCGGAGCTCGGGGATCGATGAAGGAGGAGCTCGAGATGCTCATGCTCTTCATTGGAGCTCGCGCCGTGGAGGAGCTCGCCGCTGGAGGTCGGCAGTGGAGGCGAGGAGGTGAAAGCTCGGCCGTGGAGGTGGCGAGCTCGACGTTAAGGAGGTTGATGATGTTGGAGCTCGAAGCGGTGGAGAACTCGGCATTTGGAGTTGGAGTGGAGCTTGACGTCGGAGGCAGTCGGCGACGGAGGGGGGGAGTTCGGTTGTTTGAAGAAGAAGGTGGGTTTTTCTTTTTGTTTTGGCGCCAGGATTTTGGAGAAGGAAGGAATGAGCTGGCTTTGGTTTTTGCTTGGGATCGGTGCCAACTTTGTTGGAGAAGAATGGGAGGAGAGAGAGGGTTTGGGTTTGGATCCTTAACGGGTCTGAACCCGACCCTATAGCCCCCCTCTTCTTTTTTGTGTTGTTTGTTTGGTTGCTTGTATATGAGAGCGTTCGGCGAAGGGGTGCCGAGGTCCGATTTTTCCCCCCGTAACGAGGTCGGTTCCGAGAACGCTCGGCAGCTGGTGCCGAACTCGATTTTTCCCCCGTAACGAGGTCGGTTCCGAGAACGCTCGGCAGCTGGTGCCGAACTTGATTTCCCCCCTGTAACGAGGTCGGTTCCGAGAACGCTCGGCAGTTGGTGCCGAACTCGATTTTTTCTCCCGTAACGAGGTCGGTTCCGAGAACGCTCGGCAGTTGGTGCCGAACTCGATTTTTTCCCCGTAACGAGGTCGGTTCCGAGAATGCTCGGCAGCTGGTGCCGAACTCGATTTTTCCCTCGTAACGAGGTTGGTTCCGAGAACGCTCGGCAGTTGGTGCCGAACTCGATTTTTCCCCCGTAACGAGGTCGGTTCCGAGAACGCTCGGCAGCTGGTGCCGAACTCGATTTTCCCCCCGTAACGAGGTCGGTTTCGAGAACGCTCTGCAGCTGGTGCTGAACTCGATTTTTCCCTCGTAACGAGGTCGGTTCCGAGAACGCTCGGCAGTTGGTGCCGAACTCCAATTTTTCCTTGCAGAGTTTTTCTTGATGTTCTCGGTGCTACGGAGGTCGGCTCGGGGCGTACGATCCCTTGTTTCGAAGCTAATCCGAAGATCTACAACTTCTCTTCAGGAGTGAGATGAAGATTCACCCTCCTTCATGGTCAAAATAGCCAGAGAATATCCTTGTATACATGAGGTTGAGGAGAGTTTTCGATGTTCCCGGTGCTACGGAAGTCGGCTCGGGGCGTGCGACCCCTTGTTTCAAAGCTAATTCGAAGATCTACAACTTCTCTTTAGGAGTGAGACAAGGATTCACCCTCCTTCATGGTCAAAATAGCCCCGCAACATCCTTGTCTTCATGAAGTTGAGGAGTGTTTTGGTCTTGGGGATTTTGGAAGAGGAGCTCCTCTCCTAGGGGCGGAGAAGCTGTGCTGGGAAAATCCTTGTGCCCTTGTAAGAGCCGTGGGAAGACCCATCCTTTGAGGTGAGCAAAACGAAGAGCTTGGCTTTAGGAGAGAGCCATTTGGAAGACAAGTTTGAGGAGCAACTCTAGGAGAGAGTTGTGAGCTCCGATCTTGTTGAGAAGAGGTTCGCTTCGGAGGCGAGCGGAGCAAAGAGCTCGGATCTGGAAGAGAGCTATTTGTGAGACAAGTGTGAGGGGAAACTCTAGGAGAGAGTTGTGCTCCAAACTTGTTCGAGGAGAGGTCCGTCTGGGAGGCGAGCGGAGTGAAGAGCTCGGCTCTGGAAGAGAGCCATTTGTGAGACAAGTGTGAGGAGGAACTCTAGGAGAGAGTTGTGAGCTCCGAACTCGTTGAGAGGAGGTCTGCTTTGGAGTTGAGTGGAGCGAGGAGCTTGACTCTAAGAGAGAGCCATTTGTGAGACGAGTGTGAGGAGCAACTCTAGGAGAGAGTGGTGAGCTCCGAACTCGTTGAGAGGAGGTCTGCCTTGGAGTTGAGCGAAGCGAGGAGCTTGACTCTAAGAGAGAGCCATTTGTGAGACGAGTGTGAGGAGCAACTCTAGGAGAGAGTGGTGAGTTCCGAACTCGTTGAGAAGAGGTCCGCTTTTGGAGGCGAGCGGAGCGAGGAGCTTGGCTCTAGGAGAGTGCCATTTGTGAGACGAGTTTGAGGAGCAACTCTAGGAGAGAGTGGTGAGCTCCGAACTCGTTGAGAAGGGGTCCGCTTTTGGAGGCGAGCGGAGCAAAGAGCTTGACTCTGGGAGAGAGCCATTTGTGAGACGAGTGTGAGGAGCAACTCTAGGAGAGAGTGGTGAGCTCCGAACCGTTATTTAAGTGAGGGAATCAACGGTTGTGGGAGCAATTCTGAATGGCGAACCACTTCTAGCTCGCTTAACAGCGAACTTGCGAAGTAGAATCGAGCCAAGTGTTGGACTCCGAACCATCGGTAGAGTTGTTCAACGGTTGTGGGAGCAATTCCGAATGGCGAACCACTTCTAACCCGCTTAAGAGCAAGTTATTCGAAGCAGAATCGAACCAAGTGTTGGACTCCGAACCATCGGTAGAGTTGTTCAATGGTTGTGGGAGCAATTCCGAATGGCGAACCACTTCTAACCCGCTTAAGAGCAAGTTATTCGAAGCAGAATCGAACCAAGTGTTGGACTCCGAACCATCGGTAGAGTTGTTCAACGGTTGTGGGAGCAATTCCGAATGGCGAACCACTTCTAACCCGCTTAAGAGCAAGTTATTCGAAGCAGAATCGAACCAAGTGTTGGACTCCGGAACCATCTTTAGAGTTTAGTGAGTTGCGGGAGGAGCCATGTAGAAGAAGCTGGACTCCGAAATCACCATTTAACGAGTCGTGACTCGGAGAGATTGAGATGAAGCAAGAGCAACAATTTCCAATGAAAAAATGTAAAGTTTTATTGAAATAAACTAAGTGGCTGCTTCAATAGGGCAAGCCATTATTACATGCTATTGGCCGGGTTACAAGCATCGGCCTTATTGAAAATCAAAATCCTACTTCTACGATAAGGTGAAGACCTCTTGGGAGGAGCTGGGAGGTTCTGAGTCTTGAAGCTCGGCGAGCCTTTCTGTTCGTTTGTTGGTTCCTCAAAGGGGGAAGCTAGGCCCCATCTTTTTGGATGAACTTGGTCAGGTGTCCCCGCTGTACGAGTTCTTCGATCTCCTCCTTGAGAGCCCGACAATCATCCGTGTCGTGGCCGTGGTCCCTGTGAAAGCGGCACCACTTATCTTTGTCCCTCTTCTTGCCAGGGGTATTCATTCTAGGGGGAGCGCGGAGTAGTCCTTCCTTGTCCACCTCCATGAGGACTTCTGATATATTAGCAATGAGGGGGGTGAACTTCTCAAAACGTGGAGCCGAACGGCGTTGGCCATTACTGTCCTTCTGGGATTTTTGGGACCCCTCTTCACTTGTGTTCTTCCGTTTGTTCCCAGAAGATGTCTCCTCCAGAGCAAGGGGGTCGAGGGCTTCTTCGGCCCGAATGTACTTTTCACACCTGAGAAGGAGGTCAGCAAAGTTCTGTGGAGGCTTCTTAGCAAGAGAGGAACGGAGGCTGGAATTGAAGACATTGGATTGGAAGGCGGCCATTGCGACGGATTGGTCGAGGGAAGCCATAGACCTGGCTTCAGCTGTGAACCTCTTCACATAGTCTCTCAACTTCTCACCCTTCTTCTGGTTAAGGTAGAGTAGCGAAATGCTGGTCTTTTCAGTTCGGCGACTACTCACGAAGTGGGTGACGAAGAGGGTCTCGAACTGTTCGAATGAGAATATCGAGGATGGGGCAAGGCGAGAGTACCATTCTCGAGCCGGACCCTTGAGAGTTGCGGGGAAGGTCTTGCATAGCAGGGCATCGGAAGCTTGATGGATGAGCATGAGAGTCTTGAAGCTCTCAATGTGGTCAACGGGGTTAGTTTCCCCGGAGTAGGTCTCGAATTGAGGAGTTTTAAAGCCGATTGGCACTGGCGCATCCATTATGGTTCGGGAAAAAGGAGGTCGGCTTGGAAGGAGGGTCCTTCCTCTAAGCTTCTCTTCTCGGCGCAACCGACCCAAGTGCCTCTCCACCTCATGGAGGCGGCGATATACCGCATCGTCCCTTCGATGATAATCAGGAGAGCCTCTAGATTCGTCTTTGTAAAAGGGAGAGCGGGGGCTACGACGTCGGTAGCTCCTGGAACGGCGAGGACTTGGTATGTAGCGGGGGTTGCTAGGAGCTTGTGGAGGAGTTAGGGACCGCTCGTGAGGATTCTGGACCGGAAGTGGTGAGGGAATCTTTGGAGCATGGGCGTTGGGGCGAAGATTGAGAGCCTGTAGGATGGTCGCTTGGAACTGCTGGAACTCGGCACGGGTGATTGGTGCCTCATCGTTCCTAGGTTGTTGCCGACCCACAGGAGAGTGTGGTCTTCTTCTGTGATGCTCGGGGGATTCTCTCCGCCCTCTTCGGGCAGGAGACCTTCTGTATTCTCGGTGGCGGGGAGATCGTTCATCCGGATCGCGTTGGCGGGAGGTTCCCTCTCGGGCCCGCTTTTCATCCAGACGGTGACGAAGATCCACGTCCTTCTGCCGATTTTGAGGATTGTGGGAGGCAATGGAATCCGTAGAGGCGTTGTGTATGGAGACGCGGTCTTGGTGGAGAGGTTGCTTCATGCGGGAGTCCCCCGTGCCGGCGTTCTGTGGACCAGAAGGACCCGTGGGGCGTTGCTGGTTCTGAGGAGGGGGTTGATCTTGTTGAAGAGGGTGCTCCACTTGAGGCGGGGGTTGTCCCTGCTGCGGAGCGGGTTGGACGGGGACTACCTCTTGCTGATCGGCGGGGTTGGGCCCGCGGTTGGACCCTCTGGACCTGACTTTTCTCGGAGGCATGGCCGGAGAAGATCGGACCAACGGGAAGAGGGGCTGCTATTCGTTTGGTTTTCCTACAGACGGCGCCAATCTGTTACCGCTAAATCTGGTGTGGGGGTAAACAGATAGTATTTGTGGATTCGTGAAAAACCTGAATAGCAAACCTCTAACCTGTTCCGCCGGAGATTGACCGTTGACTCCCGCCATTAACCTGCAAAAAGTGCGAGACACCGGGGTTGATCCCGGCGACGCACCCTCCGACGCTCAAGTCAGTAATCAGAAATGATTAAGAAAGAGCGTAAATTGAGAAAATACTGATTACCTCTCAATGGAGATGGATGTGGGGTATTTATAGGCGTCTTGGGGACTGGATTAGGAATGTAATCCCCGTGATTAGATAAGGAATATTCTCCTAGTAATCAGATAAGGAATGTAATCCCTAATTCCCAGTGAAAAGATAGATGTGAATTAGGGCCGTTGATTAAGATCTAATCAGGGACCTTGATTGTATCTTGCTGGATCGGGTGTGCAGCGGGTTGGAACCCGTACCCAGTTGACGTGGATCCGTTCATGGGTTATTGGGCTTTGAATAAAGACCCAGTTCCCATTTCAGACCCGTTTGTAGGTGAAATTACCGTTTTACCTCTGAGCTTTAAGATTCGTGTCCGATGTGAACGGTCCTGATTTAATCCTATTTTTAGCCATATCAATGTCATAACAACCAGACCATAAAGTGCCATAAAAATGATTTTAATGATTTTACTGGTTAAAAAACTAGCCAGTAAGAAATGAAACGTTTTTTTATTTAAAACCCAAAAAAAAATGCTGGGTTTTTTTTTCAAGAGACCCCTAAGGCCCGGCCCGGTCATATGTGTGTGTGTGTGTGTGTGTGTGTGTTTGTGGAATGTAGGAATTGAACCCCCAGCCTCATGTGAACTCAAAACTATAATCGTTGGGCCATAAGACAATTTTGTAAATAAAAGAAATATTTTGAATGTATACTCAATTCCAACAATCCCCCACTTATATATTTAAAACACTGATTTGAAAAGAGGGCTTTTTAAAAAAAAAAAATAAAAGTATAGAACCATGCACACTGTTCTAAAAATCGGTCTAGGCGGCGCCTAGGCGCTAGGCGGTTCCCAGGCGACTCGACTAGGCCTAGGCATTTGAAAAAATCAGTTTGGCCTATTAGGCAGGTCTGGGCGGCCTAGGCGAACCCGAATAATAAAATAGAGCTTAACCCGATCTGGACCCGTTTAAAAATAATTTCTGGGTCTAGAAGGAGTTAGAGACTTAGTTCATGTTAGTAGTAGTAGTAATAGTAATAGTTATTAGCTGGTGTCTTTTACTTGTAGTAGTAGGTGTGGTCTGGTTGTTTGTTTTCATCTTGAGAATTTAGCGATATTCTTCCGATGTCAACTTATCAATGAAACAGTATGACAACAATCTTCCTATATTAAAAAATATATACTTATATAGCTACTACATATTTAGACAATCATCAGATTAGGAAGAAACGGTTTCTTTATTTTTTTCGCAAAATTGTTTTCATAGAAGAACACAACACAACATTACAAATTGTAGACTTTGTACCTAGCTCAGTACTCTGAGCTTGTTTTATTAATCCCTTATTAACCAAACAGGGTGGCCATACTCTACCTTGATCTACAAAAAAACATTACAAATTGTAAGTTGGAGTTCACTGAAAACCACTAGTACAACACTGTTTACCTCTTAGATATCAAATTTACCGAAGCTTTTGATTATGAAAAGATAAGTCAATCCATATTTCAAAAGAGATAGAATAGAACTAATATAATAGTTTATTTTCTTGATACATCTAGTTAAGACATTAAAAATTCTGATGGGAAGCAATACCTTATCCTGACAAGTCATTGCTCTATCCAAATCTATTACCAAAACCAACACCTTGATATAATTGTATCTTTTAGACTATCTAAAGCTCATCTTGCAATAGCAAGGAGAAAAATAAAGACTAAGAATGAGGAGTAATAAATAGCATGATAATACATGATGGAACAACAAAATAAAACCAAAAGATAAATTGGGACAAAAATAAACAAATAAAATAAATAAATAAATAAATAAAAAATGCCTAGCGCCTAGCTGCCTAGGCCTCGCTTACAAGGTCTAGGCGCTAGGCCCACATCGGCCACTCGACTACCGCCTAGCGACTTTTAAAACACTGACCATGCATAAGTAAGATGTCCGAAGACTTGAACCTTACATAGTGGACAATCCCCAAAATGCAAGAATAATGAGTGATCTTAAGTCTTGAACTCATTACCCGTTTTTACATAGTGAAGGAAAACCACACATGATTCTACCAGGTGCAAGTTCTAAATGCCAGCACATTCCGGCCTTGTGCTTATCCCAGTATAGGTAAATATTTTAAAGAATCAGCCTCATTCTCATAGAAGCGGCTACACTTCACAATCACCCCGATGAGCCTATCAAAAGTGCCCTTGTAGCTAGGCACTCCTCTCATTCAGAGATATAGAGATCATTAAGAGCCAATCTCATTCTTACTTACGCTATAAGACATCATGCACATACACATCAGGATGGACTAAGGAGTGGCAAACTCCTAGGTTGCATGATTCCAATCACAGTATGACTTGTTTTTTTCATTCAACCTATGTCTTAGGATCTCCAGTCGTATAGGTTGGGTTCCCACCAATTGTGATCCTAAATAGGCTTCAGTCCTATCCTTATCGATGTGTTCCAAACTTTGTCTCGAGACAATCCTTTCGTCAAAGGATTTGCAAGGTTATTTTCCGATCTCACAAAATCCACTGTAACAACACCAGACGTAAGGAGCTCTCTCACTGTACTATGCTTGCGACGAATCGCTAATCTCTTACCGTTATAGTAAGTGTTTTGTACTTTAGCTATGGCAGCAGTACTATTTGAGTGGATTAAAATCGGAGGTATAGACCTACTTTATGAAGGAATGTAAGACAAGAGGTTCTTTAACCAGCTTGCATCCTCACTAGCCGCAGCTAGAGCAACTAACTCAGACTTCATAGTAGAGTAAGTTAAAATAGTCTGTTTCTTGGACCTCCAAGAAACAGCACCACCAGCAATACTAAAAATGTATCCACTTGTGGCCTTGGAATCATCTGAAAATAAATTCCAATCTGCATCGCGGAATCCCTCAAGGACAGCTGGAAATCTCTCATAATGTAGTCCTAAGTTCATGGTCCTTTTCAAGTACCTCATGACTCTGTCAATAGCATTCCAATGCTCAGAACTAGGACAACTCGTAAATCTACATAATACCCCTATAGCATATGCAATGTCAGGTCTAGTGCAGTCAATAGCGTAGCGAAGGCTACCAATAATACTAGCATATTCTTTTTGTCTAATTGCAGCACCAGAATTTTTCAAAAGTTTAACATGAGGGTCACTGGGTGTACATGCAGGTCTACGGTCAAAGTAATTGTATTTCTTCAAGATTTTCTCAATGTAATGAGATTGGTCAAGAGTAATACCAGTCTCAGTACGAGTGATTTTCATGCCTAAAATAACATTGGCCTTACCTAGGTCCTTCATATCAAAATGTTGACTAAGCATAGTTTTAATCTCTGAAATCAATTCAAGCGAAGAACCACAAATGAGTAAATCATCTACATATAGACAAAGCATAATGCAACTATCACTTGATGCTTTATAATAAAGGCATTTATCAACATTATCAATAGAAAAAACCATTTGAGAGTAATAATTGATCAATTCTGTTATGTCACTGTTTAGGAGCTTGCTTAAGACCATATAAAGTCTTATTCAGCTTGCAGACTTTGTGTTCCTGTCATGGAATCACAAAACTTTCAGGCTGATCCATATAAAGTTCCTCTTCAAGTTCTCCGTTAAGGAAAGCTATTTTAACATCCATTTGGTGAATTAACAAATTATGCACAGCAGAAATAGCTAATAAAACTCCGATGGTAGTCACATGAGTCACATGAGAGTAAGTGTCAAAGAAATTTATATTTTTCTTTTGTACATATCCTTTAGCTACTAGTCTAGCTTTAAAATTTTCAATTGTACCATCCGGTTTTAGCTTTCTCTTAAGAATCCATTTGCATCCTATAGTACGACTACCGCGAGGTAAGTCCACTAATTTCCAAGTTCTATTAGAGGTTAGTGAATCTATCTCGTCATTTATGGCTTCTTGCCACAAATCGGCATCGGGTGAGGTTAAGGCCTCATTAATAGAACTAGGGTTAGATTCTAAAGCATATACAATATAGTCATCACCAAAATCTCTAGCAGTTCTAGCACATTTACTTCTACGAGGTTCAGAATCTAAATCAACTTTAAAGTGTGTACTGGTTTGAGGTACGTTAGAGGAAGTAGAGGGTTGTGAACCCCCACTACTACCCCCACTATTCCTCAATAAGGAAATTTATCCTCATAAAAATCTGCATCTAAAGATTCAATAATCACATTGTTATGCAAGTCTAAAAATCTAGAAGCCTTACTGTTATCTGCATAACCAATAAAAACACATTCATATGCTCTACTTGCAAGTTTGATTCTTTTAGGGTCAGATTTTCTGACATATGCTAAACACTCCCAAACTCTAAAATAATCAATATTAGGCTTTCTACTTCTCCGTAATTCATTTGATGAAGTATCAGAAGATAGATGTGGAATTCTATTTAAAACATGACATATAGATAAAAGAGCTTCACCCTATAAGGATTTGGGTGCTCCTGAACTAATAAGCGAAGCAACTACCAATTCAATAATAGTTCTATTCTTTCTTTTAGCTTTTCCATTAGATTCAGGTGAAGGTGCAGTAGTCTCGTGAATAATTCCAAATGATGCATATAATTGTTTAAATTCATTGGAATCATATTTTGTACCTCTATCACTACGAAATCTCTTAAATACTTCTTTTAAATTGATTTTGCACTTCAATTACATAAGTTTTAAACATGTCAATTGTTTCACTCTTATGTGCCATAAGATAAACATGAGTATAATTTGAATGATCATCAATGAACGTAATGAAATATCTTTTACCATTTCTAGTTAAAGTTCCATCCATCTCACATATATCAGAATGTATCAAGTCTAGAATTTTTGTCTCTTGCTACACTTTTATGTGAAGTTCTAATTATCTTAGTTTGACTACAGGAGGTGCATTTCTCAAATTCATTTAAGTTGACTTTTGGTATCATGCCAAGTTTGCTCATATTATTTACCAATTTCTTGTTAACATGACATAGTCTAGAGTGCCATAAATTAAAAGGAGACAAGGAGTAAACAGAAGCATTATTCTTATGCATTTCAATGCTAAGTTTAAACATCCCATTACAAGCAAATCTCTTTCCCACAAAAATTCCATTCTTAGTTATGACGTACTGGTAGGATCCGATGCTCTGATGAAACCCAGCCTTGTTGAGAAGATATCCAGAAATCAAGTTCTTCCTCATATCGGGAGTGTGCAAGACATCCTTGAGGGTTACAGTCCTGCCAGAGGTAAACTCCAAGTCCACCTCTCCAGTGCCCATCACATTGATACAGTGTGAATCACCAAGTTGCACTTTCTGACCTTCAGTCTTCTTATAAGTTTTGAACCAGCTGCGCTCATAGCAAACATGTCTAGTGGTGCCCGTATCAGCCCACCACCCGTCGGTTACACTGACTATGTTGATCTCAGTGATCATCGCCACGAAAGGCCTTCGATAGCATTTGCGTGTGGTGCAGGAGTACGCGATCAGCAGTTCCTAGCGATATGTCCGAAGTGATGACACTTCCAACACTCGATAGGATCTGTTCCATTGTTGTTGGTTTGGGCTTGCTGGTTATTTTCCTTATTCAAATTCTGACGTCCATTCTGACCATTCTGACGGAAGTTCAAATTGAACTTCCGACTAGCATTCTTCTTGAATGGCTTGTTTTTCGGTTTCAAATGGACCTTTGCTTTGTTCTGTTGAACAAGCAAGATTTCTTCTTTCTGGTCTTGTTTTCTAGATTCCTCCTCAACTCTAAGCCTAGTTATCAAATTCTCCATAGTCAGCTCCTTTGATTTGTGTCACAGGATATTCTTGTAGTTTTTCCAACTAGGTGGTAACTTGTCAATCATCACAGCTACTTGAAATTGCTCATCGAGGGGTATTCCCTCTGAAACGATCTCATGAGCAATGTGTTGTAACTCGTGTGATTGAATAGTTACCAGCTTGTTGTCGACCATGGTGTATTTGAGATAACGACTGACTGCGAATTTCTTCGAGCCAGCCTCTTCGGTGTCATATTTCTATTGCAGGGCTTTCCAAACAGATCTAGTCGTATCGGACTATAAGTAATAGTCATACAGTTCGTCGGATAGCCCATTCAAGATAAAGTTTTTACATTTAAAATTGGCATCCTTCCATTCTGCTATGTCATCTAAGATTTGTTCATTTTCATGGATATCAATAGGTTCTGGGTTAGGCATTACAGGGCAGTCTTGGGTAAGAACATGGGCAACTTCCTTCAGCGACAGATAGAAAAACATATTGTTCTTCCATCGCTTGAAGTTTATGCCAGCAAATTTCTCGGGTTTGTTGGTTTCATACTTGCGGTCTGAAACTAGAGCCATTACAGATTACAGAAAATAGTTTCTTAAAATTGTTAAATAAAGGATGGGTAAATCTGTGTGCACCAAATGAACTTCTGAGAAAGGATCTAGAGTTGATCTGCAACAGGAAGAAAAATGGCTCGAGGCGTGGGTTGCACTTTCTTTAAGAAACTATTTGGCCTATTCTGGAGATGAATCGTTGATCACCAAACACTTCTCCCGGGATACAACGAGCTTCTATCTATAGTGCTGTCTAATGCTCCAATAGCAGCACGTACCAACTTGCACCACACTGAGTAAAAGATTGCTCAAGAATTTGGAGAAATATTTTAGAAGAGATGAATTTGTTTTTCTCTTTTCTGTCTCATCAAAATGACATAACCCATATATTTATATCTAAAATACACATCTTTCTGATTTAATGTCATAACAACCAGATCATAAAGTGCCATAAAAATGGTTTTAATGATTTTACTGGTCAAAAAACTAGCCAGTAAGAAATGAAACGTTTTTTATTTAAAACCCAAAAAAAAATGTTGGGTTTTTTTTTCAAGAGACCCCAAGACCCCTAAGGCCCTAAGGCCCGGCCCGGTCATATGTATATATATATGTGTGTGTGTGTGTGAGTGTGTGTGGAATGTAGGAATTGAACCCCCAACCTCATGTGAACTCAAAACTTTAATCGTTGGGCCATAAGACAATTTTGTAAATAAAAGAAGTGTTTTGAATGTATACTCAATTCCAACAAAAACGGGCTTAAATTTTATAAATAAATGAATTGAAGTGAAGGGTGAAAATCAGTTTTAAAATATCTTATGTAGAATCATGATGCTTTAGTATAATCTGACCAAAAAAACTAAGGCCCTGTTTGGATACGGAGGTTAGTGGAGGTGACTGGTTGTACATGTAGTTATCTAAACTTTGTCCGTTTGGATGATCATATTTTGGAGGTATATGTCACCTCTGCTTGTTTCATCCCAGAGTTAAGATAAATCGTAGTTTAAATAATATGTATTTAAACTCCAATCCAACCACACAAAAAAGTTAAAGCCGAAATGGAAATGCAAATATGCAACCAATAGGGTGCATTACTCAAGATATCCTACCTTTGTGTCCAAAGAGGGCCTAAGTGTAAGGGTAAAGTTTGGGCCTCTTGCTCTGTAAATGCACAGTTTGAACAATGTGTAGCTTAGCGTACTTAGATTAGGCATTATGATGAGGACATCTTTACAGTTTAGGATTTTTATTTTATTTCCATTTTTATGTAATTTTTTTTGTAATTTTTAGATTCTGAGAATATTTTGGAGATGTGTTTCAAGATGTAATTGAGCCTATTTAAAGGCCCTGAGATGAATGAGAAAGGCATGCCATTATTGATTAAAAATTTGTGTCGAGTTTTTGCTCTTTCTCTCTCTCCTTTGTGTGATACAACTGAGATACAAATTAGGGTTTGTGATAAATCCTAATCTAGTTTTAGAATTAGTGATTAATTCTAAAATTTATCCCCACTTAAAAATCCCCAATACAAATCATAATCCCCTAATCAAACCCTAATTCTCTTCCCCATACCCCCCGCCTCTTCTTCTCCTTCTTCTTCAACTCACCACCACTTCCCATCGTCATCTTCCCCATCCTTCTCCCTACCCCGATCCCCAAACCCACCAGATCTCCATCGCCCTCTCCCTCTCCCGCCACCAACATCAGCCCCGAAACCCACAAATCCATCCCTCCTTCTTCACCTTCGACCACAGCCCCCCGGCGACCAACTCCCTTACCCCAAACCCCCACCACCACTACAGCCTCCACCTATCTCCTCCTTCCTCCTCCAATCCCGAACCCCACCACAGTTCCCAAACCCATCGCCCGCTGCCTCCCTCCTTCACTTTCACCCCGGTTCCTGACCCAGCGCCGGCCTTCGCCGTCGTCGTTCGCGCCGCCCCTCCCCGCTGTCGCCGTCGTCAACCAGTGACGTCATCGACCAACTCCGCCATTGCCCTTGAAGTTGTTGCTCGTACTGACTCTGTGGATTGCTGTGCTCTTTCAAGATCGACACTGTGTTCTTCGCATTTGGTATACTCTTTCCAATTCTTCCATATTTATGTTTTACTGCCTTATCATCTAGTATATTATCTAATTTGCCTGTCGACCACAAAATACTGAGATTGAGTGATCCACATGCTAGATTAGAGTACGAATCTGTATTGCATTTTTTACTTGCTAAAACACGTAGGGATTTACTTATTGATTAAGGTTGAATTATTAATTGGGACTGTTACATTTGATTCAATTCTTGAAAACCCATCAAACCTGTTAACTGTTAAAAATTTCTAACTTCGATCAACTCTTTCATGTTGGTAAAATTAACCCATTAAAATTCTTGGAAATTCTCTATTTTAGGGTTGGTTTTACATCACATTATTTATTTGGATACTGATGTATCGTACCAAGGCTGAAACATTTCTTTGATGGGTTTTTTCAAGATGCGGAAATATTACGTTACTATATATTAAATTGTTTACCAAATTGCCTATTTTGGGCGATTTATTTTTTAGGGATGAGCAGGGATGACTATTTTGTACAATTGAAAGCAAGGACAGGTTCGCATCATGGAAAAATATGATGATTTTGTTGCAATTAATTGTCTTACTTTTTACTCTTTGTTGTGGATTTGTTAAATTGAGTAGGGCTGTTTATGCTACTTGGACTGAAAAGTCACTTTAGCTTCATACCATAATTAAATCTATTAGCATTGCATTCATATATTTGCTTTGTTTCTTTTCTCAGATAGCATCCAGAAAACGACAAATGAGCTCAATGTCCTTGAAGAACGTGATCCAGGATACGACACCATGCTTAACAAAATGGTCGGTAGAATTACGTCTAAACCAGGAGGGAAACAAGAAATGGGTGAGGTAAGAATACAAATTAATTACATGATAATTTACAGTTCCATTGTGTTTTCAGGTAAACTTTCAAGTTTGATATTATTTCACTGATATTCTGATACTAAAATTATTTCTTTACGCAAGCTTTGTGTTTTGTGGTTCGGGTATTGCTTAATATTATAAACTGTCTGAATATTGTGTAGCATAAATCTGATTGAGCTAAGGGCACTGTATGTTATAGTTTATAGACATTTTTTTTTCATAACCCGCTGGTTGTTTTCATATACAAATGAATTACAGCAACATAGCAACTGAGCACTCTCAACCATATTTTTTATGCCTTATCTTTTCCAACATTGAACATATTACAGGTAGTGCTATAACATGTAGTATATGTAGAATGTTAGAGAAACATCTTAAAGTTGGTTATTGCTTAATAGGAAAACCATGCTATTTCTTGCTATGTATTGAATCTCTATGGTAGCTAGTCGTAGATGAATACAACAGTGGGAGATGTTTTCTCATTCTAGCTATCTTATGATTGTGAGGCACTAAGATCTTTGGTGGTTTTTGTAGGCATAGTCATGATTTTAGTTACGGCTGAGTTTCATGGGAGAATTCATAATTGTTGTATAAGTGTGTTTGACTGGTATTTTAGGAAAAGTAGATTTGTTGCACTAATCAATACATCAAGAATATGTAAAGAGTAGGCTGAGAAACTACTGCATAGCTAATATATTTGAGTGTACAAAATCCATTGGACCATCTTTGTACTGAGTTTCTCTACTCGTTTTGGAATTTCTCCTGCCTACTCGCTTACTCAGTTCATCTATGATGATTTCAAGCATGAAGGTTTTCAATGAAGCAATTGAGTGAAAAGCTGTAAGGTAACCTGGAGGCACATTCCCTGGAGGAGAAGGTAGGGTGCTCCATTGTAGGACAATTAGCAGGTAACCCCATGGGGGTACACAGAATTTGCGGTTTTCGTACAGGATTCCACACAGAATATTGTAGGAGAGTGGTTTTCTTTTTTGTTCTTATTTGGAAATCTAGTAGGGTATTATTTTCTCACACTTGAGTCTGCTTTTAAAATGGATGAAACCAAATATATGAAATTAGAGCTCCGCTCACCCAGTTTTGAATGGAATTATGAATTTGAAATTTGAGTTTCTTATGACTTCGACTCAATTGTCCTATTATCTTCCCACTTTTCCCTATTTTTGGCTTCTTACTTTTTCCTAAATCTTAATTATAACAGGAATTCTCGCCCTTTGATCAGAAGTCATTAAGTGATCAGGTTAACCTTCCCCTTGATAGGAGACTACTAACCTGAAACTCTAACCTGAAGCTGTACATGAAAGCCTCCACTAGTTTCCTTTTATATATTTCCCCTGGTTGAGCGTTAACTTGTTATGTAGCCTTGCATGGTTATTTATCTCCTCAAGAGAGAAACACAAGTTATTTGCATAATGTAGTTGGTTCCTATAGGATTTAGCTACAAAAACGGAGGTCATTATGTCCAATTTAGCAGTGAGTTTGATGTCTATGCAATGCAATCTGAAAAGAACCCTTGGAATGTGAAGTTGCTCATTAAAGGACCTCGTTCTAATCTTCTCCCGCAAATATGTTTTCAAGTCTAATCCGATCACTCAATTTTGTTTACAAGTCCAACATCAAACTTATTTCTCTATGGAGGAATCTAATACGAATTTCACCAAGATGATCATTCTGGTACGCCTTCAACAGAATGGTCTAAAATTGATATCATAATGAGTTTAGTGGATTAAGATTAAGTACCAAGGGTGGCTATGGCCAAATGCCAAAAAAAAAAAAAGGGAATAAGTACCACGGACATGTTTGTTTAGTATTGAGTGATATGGATTATTTTACTTATGGCAATTGTGTGGCAGCTTTATTAGCTTTATTCCCATTTTTGGTTATGCTAAATTTGAAACTAGATTTTGGAAGAGTGTGAATGAACAAATGATAATTAGAGTTGGACCAATGACTTTCCATATAGGCGAGTAGATTTAGCAATTTCTATCCTGGAGGTTTGCTTTGTTATTTGTGGAAGATGTATCTTTTTCCAGTTTCCTAGGACATTAAAGGTAGGGTATGTTTGGTTTGGATGCAATTCCAGTAAAATTTAAGTTTCCTTTCAAACTTTTTGATTCAGTTACTAACACTAGCACAACCTCTATTCTTTATGTTACAACCACTGTCTCTCATCAAACAAAAAAAAGAGTTTTCGTAACTAAATCTGAAAGTTTGGAGTTGAATTTTTCTTTTTTCTTTTCTTTTCTTTTCTCCCACTTGCATCGTAACCAAACCCATGCACTCAAGGTAAAGCATAGCACAAGTCTAATTCACATCTAGTCACTCAGTTTTTTTAAATCTACTTTAAAAATAGAATGAAAGTTTTTACTCGCCCTCATTATCTCTTCCAAAAAGTTAAAAATTTTTAACTAAACTTTAGTCTTAACATACGATCCCAAGAGTAATCAAAATAAAAACACTAGTTACCTTTCCACGACTCTTCCAAGTCTTTTACTTCCACAAAATCAAGTAGACAAATACTCAGAATGTCCAATGGGGCTAATTCTATGCCTATTTTTAGAAGTTACTTCCAGTCTACTTTCCAGTAATTGTGCCGCTCTTGACAAACATAACAGGCCCTAATCTTTGTTTTGGTTTCAGGCTTTCATAGTTGAGAAGTACAACCGTCCCCTGCCAAAGGTCCGCAGCTCAAAATCAGAAGCCAGGGGTGATGAAAAAAAATCAGTACCTTCTGGAACTCTAACTGCAGCCCAGTTGCAGGAGATCATCCTCTTACATCAGGGCAAGTCTGAGCAGCACCAAGGTCCAATGGGGATTGATGGGATTGCCCAAAAGTTCAGAATCGATGTTTGTTCCGTTGAGAGAGTTGTTAAATTCCTTTCAATGCCTCAAGAAAATCATACCAAAATCACTCACCAATGATGGTTTCTAAGTGGTTGGTTTGTTTTTTTTTGTTTCTTCTATGCCTCGTTATATACTTTTGCATAAAAATAACTGCAAGCCTGGTTCTTGACAGCTGCAATTTGCAATGGCAGTTTATTGAGCTGATCAGTTACCTTCATGCAATTTGACAATACTCTTGAAATCGTTTTGAAACTGGCGATATTTTAAAATCAAATTAGAGTTGTAAATTTGAGTGGGAAATAATTCTTCTGGCCTGCCGATATTGTTTCATCCCAATGCAGGTCTGATTTCATATTCTCTATATCTAGTTTATAAACCTATCATTTTATAGATTCAGCTGGTGAAAATCCTACTGCAGAGGCAATTTTTTTAAAGGAAAAAACTACTTTAAAAGGTCTTCATAATAGCTATTAGAAGGCTAAAAAAAAAAAATACTACAACCAGATTTGATCATATAATCAAACTATCAGTTTCTGTATATGATGTTTTCATACATTATATTGTGAAGAAGCACCAGAAGGGGGTCTCTTCACAATTCTGTTATGACGTACCCTTTCTGGCTTTCCTCTTTCCCTCCAAGTAACACCATGTTTGTACTTTGAGTATAAAGGAAAAAACAATAATATGTAATGACTATACATGACAAATTGATTAATTAATGGTATCACTATTGATTTACAGAAAATGAGGGGGGTGGACATATTTACTGAAATGTTCAGGTGCAAGCAATCTGTTTCCGTTTTGCCATCCTTTGCAAATTCTCAAAAACCATGGCTGTAAGATTCTGATCTTAAAACTTGTCTTCCGAACTAAGCCTGAGATTAATGCAGCAAAAGTTAATTGAGGTATTTCAATAATATGAAGAAGCTAAAGCTTGAGTAAGAATGAAAAGGAGACGAAAGTAGAGGTCAACAGTCATAAGGTGATACTCAATTTTCTCCTATCCATGAGCTTGAAATTTATTTTTTCATATCAAATGTGTGATCCACAGTATTCTAGAATTTTTTGCAGTGCTAGGCTACTTTTTGAAACTTTTTGCGATTTTAGGCCACATCCCAAACTATTAGCAATTTTGGTTAGCAAGTGTCACGTCAGCAGCGGCCGCTGTTGGGAATAGCGGCCTTTTCATAGCGACCAACACATTAGATTCCCACATTTGGCAGATTTGTATAATTGCAAACCACTTAGAGTAACTGAGGTCGCAGTTGTCAATAGCGACTTTATATACCTAAGGTCGCTATTCCCAATAGCGACCACAGGTTGACCCAATCACTTTTAGGTCCACCTGAGGTCGCTATTGGGAATAGCGACCTTAGTTAGATGAGACCGCTATTGACAATAGCAGCCTCAGTTATACTAAGGTAGTGTTCTTTTTCTCCTCTTATAAGAGATTTACCTTTTGTAAGATGTGGTCCCCCTCTTACAAGAATTTTTTTAGTGTTCTTTTTTAACCTCTTATAAGATATTTTTTTCAAAATATCTTATAAGCCTAAAAGACTTCTAGTAGCCTCTTTCAATTTCTTAGAAGACTTCTATTACTTAAAAAGTCTATATTACCCCCAAAGTCTATATTATAATTGTTACTAATTAAACTAGTTTATATATTAGTCTATAGTAGCCCGGAATATATTATCCTAGAAAAAGTGTAATCATATATGTAGTTAACTGTAATATGCTATCTTAGAAAAAGTGTAGGAATTCATTCTTCACAATCTCGAACCATTATGTTAAGGATGCTGTCGAAGCACTAATTTATTTAAAGATATATATATTTACGTCCAGTAAGTACATTACTTGAGTTGTGGCTAGTTGATTTGCCCTGTTATGATGCCACCATGTTCAAATCCTGTAGCCGGTCAGGTTTTTTTATTTTTTATTTTATTTTATTTATTTATTTATTTATTATTTATTATTTATTATTTATTTACAGCTAAGGGAGAATTTATATTAGCCCATTGACCTTAAATTTTTTTAATCCAACTTTTTTGAAACAAATTATTATTATTTATATTTATACATACTAATTTTCATACTAATTAAAAGTCTATAGTAGCCCGGAATTATAATTGATGATTTACACTGATTTGTGAATTTAACTTGCCATTAAACTAGTTTATATATTAGTAATTTGAACTTATCTTTTCTTGTCCTTCATCTCACTATTTTTATACTTTGGGGTAATATAGATTTTGGGGTAATATAGGCTCTTGTAAGAGGTGAAAAAAGAACAGAAATCTCTTATAAGATGTTCTTATAAGAGGTTATTTTTATATAAAAAGAACACCTCCAAAAGAGGCTCTTACAAGAGGCTCTTACTGTAAATCTCTTATAAGAGGTAACCTCTTATAAGCGGAAAAAAAAAAGAACAGTACCTAAGTGGTTTGCAATTATACAAATCTGCCAAGTGTGGGATTTCGATGTGCTGGTCGCTGTGAAGAGGCCGCTATTCTCAATAGTGGCCGCTGCTGACGTGGCACTTGCTAGCCAAAAGTGCTAATAGTTTGTCAATTGGCCTAAAATCGCAAAAAGTTTTAAAAAGTAGCCTAGTACTGCAAAAAACCCAGTATTCTAAGTGTTCGCCATACATATAGTTTCGTGAGGGTTAGAGCATGTTTTTCCCCATCCATCAAGTGGTTCAAGTTGCAAGATGAACTTTCCGCTAGTAGAATAAATGTGACAGCTGATAACATGAACAAAAATGTCTCAAAATTTAGAGTTTTCAATAGACATGCTAACGTGTGAATCCTGCATTTGGAATGAAGTGAGAAGACTTTAAAGCACGCCATTGGAGAAAATTTCCTCTAGCTGCTTACCTTCTATATTCTCATATATAATATAAATACGTGTGTATTATATAATGAACATACTTTGGATCAAGTACTAATTTCTGGATATCTCTGATGGCTGAACTGGCAGCATACAAGGACATTTTTCTCACCTGGAACCAATTTTTTTTTTTTTTTGACATAAATAAATGTCAGGGTTTGTAAAATTAACAAGAAAAAGGTGGTGCGTCAATGGAGTAGTCTGACCTCCCACATCTTGAGCTTAGCATCATGGTCTCCTCGAAGACATCGAATCTCTTGAGCCATTTTAGCAGACTCCCTCAAGCTTTCAGGGGATAGAAAATCAAGGCCCAACTGCACTGCTGACAGTAAATTTATAGACATTCAAGGAATTACAGAATAGTTCTGTAAATTGCTTTAAGTTGACATGAAAACTTCTTACCAGCAATTGCATAAAAATGGGATCAACTATACAGAAAAATCCAAAGATCGTAACTGCTAAACAAGATTAAAAAGCAGGTTGTTGTGTGTTGTGGGTGATTTTTCTTTCTTTTTTTTTCTTTCTTTTTTTTTTTTTTTGAAGAGGAGGGGGGGGGGGATAGCACTCGTTGTAATGTCGACATTCCAATTTTTTTGGGATGTGTGCCCTTTGCACGGACAAAGCTCTGATGCACAGTACAGAAAAATACACCAAAATTTGAAAATTTTATTCTTACTGCAGTATTTAATACAACTTGTTTACAAATTTCTTTTCAGAAAATACAACACTAGAATTTTTCTTCTCTCTTCTAGCATGTTACTAGTTAACTGCTACCTCTTAAGCAACAAAAGTTCTGCTTTCGGAGCTAGAGCTGAGCGGGTTCGGACCCAATGAGAGGGTTTGCCACCACCTCAACCACCTTAGCCCCGAGCCCCCCCCCCCCCCCCCCCCCCCAATGAGTTTAACTCAACCCCCTGCACTCTCCCTCCACCCCCACCTCCTCCACCAAACTCAATACCCACTCTAATGGCTGCTCCCCATCTGCCCCAACACCCCCACCAACCGAACAACCCCCTTGAGGGAGACATTAGGAGGCTCAGACAAGCTCTATACCCCAGCGTGCACACCAAAGTGCGCATCAACGACGGCATGGGAGAGGCAACAGTCATCATGGCCCCTCGGAGTTGTTTTTCAGGGAATGGGCCCATAGAGGGGGTTCTCCTACTGGCCCTTTCGAGCGTAAAAGAACCCTCCCCCCCCCCCCTTTAAAGACCATTGCCACCCACACAAAGAGGGGAACGATCAGCGGTACCACAACCAGCGTCGTCACCACCAACCGTCTCACCAACACTAGAGTCTTCCCCCCCAAAAAAACAACCTCTACACTACAACCTTAGAGTACAGTTACCACCACAAACACCAAAGACCATCACATAATACTCCACCCCCAACAAGGTCCCCCGCACACCACCACAAACCTCCACATTATACTCCACCCCCAACAAGATCACCCGTACACCACCACAACCATCCATAAACCACATCATCACCCCCCACTCCCCCGAATCTCCCCCGCCATCAAAAGGGGAGGTCCAAGACCCACTAAAGTCCATCGCTGTGTGGGCCCAAGAAGGAGGTCCAAACTACGAGACTTTAGGGGAGAGGCTCCAGTTTCGAATGGAGAATCAACTGAGATTTGGACAGAAGTAGCCAGAAGAGAAAAAAAAGACACAGTATGTCACCCCTAACTCAACTAGATAACAGAAAGAAGTAGAGAAAAGGAAAACGCAAACCGGTGCCATACTTCAATTACGGGGACTTGGGGCATTATCGGAAGGATTGTACGAAAGAGGTCTGGTGCCTGAAGTGCATGAAGTAGGGACACATGTCGTATGCCTGCATGAATGTCTTCAACACTAACAACGACGACGAACGTCCAGTTAGCAGAGGCAGATCGCCGGACAACCCAACTCTAATCCGGCTTGCAAATAGCGTGGATACAATCAAGAACGAAAAAAAGTGGCTCCACCAATGGTGTGTCGTTGCCAGAGTTAGGTTAGGGAGCTCATTGGAGCTCCATCTCCTCCAAGCACTAAACTCGAAGTAGCCAATGAGGGCCCACAGGGACTGGGTAGCAAAAAAGATGTGCCACCTTTAGTTCCTGGTTTCTTTCCCATCGTCGGAGAAGATGGTTGAGGTCACCGACTTAGGCACAGTGGACTTTGGACACTTTAAGATAGAATTTTCGTATGGTCACCGAGGTTCGGAGCGGAGCTGCCCCAAGATGAGAAATTTTGGATTTGGATCTATAACATGTCGCTACACTTCTGGAAAAAGGATGCACTGCAAGAGATCATCTCGGATTTTAGAACAATTGAAGATATAGACGAGAAGACGGTTTGCCGCTCGGAGATCGTATCTGCTAGGATACTGATCAGGAGCGCTAACATCTCACTAATGTCCCGTTTTGCAAAAGTTTTCTCGTTCGAGGAGTCGTACCTCATTCGTTTTGTGCTTGATAAACGAGCGGAGACAGAGGCGTAGCTCTTGACCATCACTTCCCTCTCTCAGAGACGGTCGCTCCTACAAGTAGGTGGTCTCACCGGAGTGGGACCTGACCTTAGATGGGCTCATGAAGTTGTGTGCGCACCATGAACTCATCAAAGCGACAAGAGGGAAGGAGGCATGCCAGGACCATGCGGCGGAGGGATCAGATCCTCAAAAATCTTCTCTGTTCACCGTTGGTCAAGATCGAGGCTTGACCAATGGATCCAACAGTCTGGATGGAAGGCAGACTGTGGATCTGCATCCACTACCAGATTTGATAATTTTGGCTGATTCAGAACCAAGCCTTGGAAAGGGGGGCCAAAAGGAAGCTCAAAGAGGAAGTCAACTCCTTGAAGTTGGTGGTGAGCTGCGGTGAGTGGAGCAGAGGGTGGAGCCAGATTGTACAAGAGCTAGAAATGGCAAGAGCCCCATGAAAAATGACAGGCAAAGTCGATCTCCAAAAGGGAAAAAGCTGGAAGCTTTAGGACGAGAGCTGCTACGGGAGGGTGCCACTTTGGGGAAGATGACGAGCGAGGGTTTACTCATAGACAGAGAGTTGGACCCAAAAGAGTTAAAAACAAGTTTGGTGGAAGATGTACAGGGGAAGGGGAGAGACGAATGGGGAAAAAAACCCTAAGGGTAAAAGCATGGCTACAAGTAACGAAGCATCGAGATCTCCCTTTCAAACATCGGTTCCAATGCCTGTGACCCAGCCCGCTCAGGTCCCAGACCCATTTGCACTGCCTATAAATACCTGGCCCTTCCCTTCATTAAAAGGTAATCAATCTTTCCCTTCTGAAATCCTAGCTACTGTTGCTCTTCAGTAACTGACTAGATCGTTGGAGGGCCTGCCACTGGAATCTCTCCTGGTGTTTCTAGGCATAGTGCAGGTACATGAGACCGAGCCGAGCCTCCAGATCCGTGCTGAGCATCGGACCTCCACCTCCTCCTGCCTGCTCCCGAGCCGCTCCCTCAGCCGAGGGTCGGACGTATAGCCAGTACCGCAACTTCCACTTTACAAATTGAGAGAACTCACACCTGGTATAGCCACCCCCAAAAACAAACCGCATCAGGTTGGCACCGTCTGTGGGAGACCTCGGTACGGACCTCAGTCCGACCCCGGCCATTAACGGCATCCCTTCAATCCGAGCTCTCGAATGGCACCAAAGGCTAGAAGAGCTGTCACCTCCGCACATCGTCCGGATGCTCCTCCTCAGGATGTCCCTGCCGACACTCATGGATCCAACCATCCAAGGGTCAACGGCAGACTCAGATCGGGCGCTTCTTGCTCGGTCGCGACCGACCATTGTCAGGTCATCCAGAACCGACAAGCCAGCCGAACTAGGGGAGGGGCCGCTTCCAACTCGGCCCCGAACCATCTCAGGCATCCATCCTGAGAGCAGGAGCCAGAGCTCAGTCGCACCGACCGGAGGCCGCCACCCCAACGCGACCCGGCTAGACGTGCCCCAGTCACCCGCCGTGAGTTCCAAAACTTCTGGAACGAGATCCTGGAGACCATCTTAGGGACCCCCATCAATGAGACACTCCACCGCTCTCACTCACAATCGGATGTGGGAGCCAGCGAGTCTCGTAGCCTAACCTACCCACCAGAACATGACAAGGACGTCCTGCGGCGCCTACAAGAAATGGAGAACCGCCTCGACCACTTTGGCGAGGGCGGCCCGAGGGTGGCCGGAGGCTGACCCAGGGTCATAGGCCGACCCGACCTCCTTTCTCCGCCACAATCCTACAAGCAGAAATACCTCAGAATTTCTGGCCTCCCCAGTTTGAGACCTATGACGGCGAGGGTGATCCTGCTGATCACATGGAGGGGTTTAAGACCCTCATGATGATTCACAACGCTTCGGATCCCCTCCGATGTCGTGCCTTCCCCGCCACCCTCCGGGGTCCGGCTCGGAAATGGTTCTCTAAGCTCATCTCCGGCTCGATCTACTCGTTCGACCAGCTGGAGGCCAATTTTTTGGCCCACTTCGTGACCAGCAGGAAAGCCGAGAAGACGAGCATGTCCCTACTGGACCCCCGACAGAAGGAATGGGAGTCACTCCGATAGTTCGTTCGGAGGTTCACCGCAGAAGCGAGGTTCGTCTCCTTCCTCAACGCTGGAGTCGCCTCAGCAGCGTTCCGACACAACGTCCGACACGACCAGCTGAAGGCATCCTTGGCCAAGAAGCCTCCCTTCGATTTCCCTGACCTGCTCAAGCGGGTCAAAAAGTACATTCGGGCCGAGGAGGCCCTAAATCCCGAGGACGCCAAGGAGGTCCCAGGGAAGGGAAAGCACAAGGCCGATGAGGCAGAGACAGCCAAGAAGGTTCCAAAAGATGGAACCGGCATGAAGAGGGTCCTTCCGATCCCTGCGTTTCGAGAGATACACGCCACTGACACAAAATATGTCAGCCATCCTATTAGCGATTGAAGACAGGGACCTCGTCTAAATGTCCCCTTGACCAACTAGCAACAGGAAAAGAGACCAGCGGTTCTACTACCGTTTTCACTGGGATAACGGGCATGACACCGATTACTGTCGGGCCCTGAAGGACGAAATCGAGGCTCTCATCCAACGAGGGTACCTCTGAGAATTCACCTGGGAAGATGCTCGGGACCGAAGGGACGCGAGGAACCGAAGGCCCTCTCCTCCTCGCTCCCCCAAACAGCGTCCCGAGCGGGACCCTGAGCCTGAAGAGACCGGAGGCCAAGCCATTCTACACTGCGTCCATGGGGGGCCTATGGAAGGGAATTCTAGTATTTTCCGCAAGGCATTCGTCCGAGAGGTAAATGCCTTCCGAGACCTCCCTTCCCCCCAGGTCTAGCAGCTCCCTGTCTCCTTCTCAGGGGAAGACCTGGAGGGGGTCCGGCTCCCGCACTGCGATGCGCTCGTTATCAGCCTCGTCATGGCAAACTACGAGGTCCGTCCGATCCTCATTGACAACAGGAGCTCGGTGAACATCCTCTTCCTAGAAGCGTTTGAGAACCTCAAGCTCCCTCGAGATAAGCTGAAGCCAGTTGGGTACACCCTGTACGGGTTCTCTGGCGTCCCGGTGCCAATAGAGGGGATCATGACCTTGGATGTCACTGCCGGTACGACCCCCCACAAACGGACTGAGTCGATGGACTTCATGGTTGTGAACGTCAAAGCAGCTTACAATGCCATCCTTGGCCAACCGGGGCTCTGCTCGCTCCAGGCTGTTCCCTCGGCCTACCACCTGAAATTGAAGTTCCCCACCGAGTCAGGTGTCGGGGTCATTTTGGGGAACCAAGGGGCGGCACAATCATGCTATATGACGGTGGTCGGGAGTAGTGTGTTTCCCCTGGATGCCGTCGAGCTGTAACCTGAAAGGAGCCAACCAAAGCCTGAACCTGCGGACGAACTGGAAGAAGTCTCGTTCGAGACGGGAGACAAATCAAAGTGATTCCGCGTGAGCTGCTCCCTCGCGCCTGACCTAAAGTCCGACCTAATCGGCTGCATTCGCCGCAATGTCGACCTCTTCGCTTGGAAGCCATCCGACATGCCCGGGGTCTCCGAAGACATGATCATGCACAGACTAAGCATGATCTCTGGCTCGAAGCCGATCGTCCAAAAGCGGCGTAAGTTCGCCCCATAAAGACAACATGCTGTGAAAGCGGAGGTAGACAAATTGTTGTCTGTCTGGTTCATCCAAAAGGTTAGCTACCCCGAGTGGTTGGCGAACGTCGTGATGGTGAGAAAGGCGAGCGGGAGCTGGAGGATCTGCACAGACTTTACCAACCTCAACAAGGCGTGCCCCAAAGATCTATTCCTTCTCCCCAGCATCGATGCCCTGATCGACGCAACGTCGGGTCACGAGCTCTTGTCCTTCATGAACGCCTTCTCAGGCTACAACTAGATCCGAATGTTCCCCCCTGATATAGCCAAGACGTCCTTCGTCACCGACCAAGGTCTCCACTGCTACCGGGTTATGCCCTTCGGACTGAAGAATGCCGGTGCTACCTATCAGAGGCTCGTCAATCGAGTCTTCAAGGACCAGATTGGTCGCAACATGGAAGTGTATGTTGACGACATGCTCGTCAAAATCCAACGGGAACAGGACCACGTCGCCGACCTGGAAGAAGTCTTTGGCATCCTTCAGACCCACAATATGAGGCTCAATCCGGCCAAGTGTGCGTTCGGCGTCTCCTCGAGAAAATTTCTTGGGTTCGTCGTCAGCCAGCGTGGCATCGAGGCGAACCATGAGAAGATCTAGGCCATAATAGACATAGCCCCTCTGAGAAATATCAAGGAGGTCCAGCGGATCACGGGAAGACTAGCGGCCATCGGCCGTTTCCTCTCTAAGTTTGGAAAGAAGTCCCTCCCATTCTCAAGGCTCTGCGCAGAACCAGAGGCTTCGAATAGGGCAGCAGCAGGAGGCGTTCGCCCAATTGAAAGAGTACCTCACCAATCCTCCTCTCCTTAGCAAACCCGAACCGAGCGAGCCTCTCTGGCTTTATCTTTTGGTCTCGAAATACATGCTCAGTGTCGTTCTCATTCAAGAAGATGTGTAGTTCAAAAGCTGTTGTACTATGTGAGCAAGGTTCTGCTCTCAGCCGAGACCAGATACACGAAAATGGAGAAGGTGGCATATGCCCTAGTCATGGCCGCGCGCAAGCTCTGTCTTTACTTCCAAGCACACTCAATCCAAGTCCTCACGGACTAGCCTCTGAAGGCCATCCTTCACAAGCCTGAGAGCTCCGGCCGCCTAGTCAAGTGGTCGATCGAGCTCAGTCAATACGACATCGGCTATCAATCAAGGACAGCAATCAAGGGACATGCCCTCGCCGAGTTCATCACGGAATGCACCATCTCCGAGCAACCCGAAAGTGGGGAGGCCGACCAGACGTGGGAAGTTTACGTCGAAGGCTCTTCCTACGAAGCGGGGAGTGGCACGGGCATCATTTTGCGAAGACCTGATAACTTCCTTCTTCAATATTCCATCCGCCTCAACTTTCCAGCCTCCAACAATAAGGCCGAATATGAAGCTATGATCACGGGGCTCACCCTAGCACACCAGGCAGGCGCCAGGCAGATCAGGGCCTTCAGCGACTCTCATCTCGTGATCAATCAGATCACCGGAGAGTACGAGGCCCGTGATGATCAGATGATCAGGTATTTGGCCGTGGTCCAGTGCCTCTTGACATTCTTTGATGATTCCACAATCTTAAGGATCCCAAGATAGCAGAACGCCCAGGACGATGCCCTGTCAAAGTTAGCCTCCTCGTCCTTCGAAGGTCTCGACCGCACCATTCTGATCGAAGTACTCCTGAAGCCGAGTATCGACCTCTCCGAGACCTTCTACATAGGCGACGGAGCTCAACCTGACGATTGGACCACTCCCATCCGAAACGTTTCTAATCAAAGGAGAGCTCCCCCAAGACCGAGCTGAGGCAAGGCGGATCAGGGTCCGCTCGGAGAGGTTCGCCATGATCAGCAAAACCCTCTTCAAATGCTCGTACACCACGACAGACGGAAGACCCTACCTCCGCTGCTTAACCCCTGACGAAGCAAAGTAGGCTCTCAAGGAGCTACATGAAGGAATTGGTAAATGGGGAGCCGATCGCTAGCCCGAAAGGCTCTGAACCACGGGTATTACTGGCCCATGATGCTGCAAGATGCCTTGGCCCTGTTTAAAAAGTGTGGTCCTTGTCAAAGATTCTCCTCGATGAGAAGGGTTCCACAAGCAAACCTCCGCTCCCTGGCCAGTCCGACCCCCTTTGCTATGTGGGGGATGGACCTGGTAGGCCCCTTTCCGAAATCAACGGGCCAAAGGAAGTTTCTGATAGTAGCGATCGACTACTTCACAAAGTGGATCGAGACCGAGCCTCTGGCCACGATCACCGAGCAGCAAACCCAGCAGCAAACCCAGCAATTCTTCTGGAAACACATTGTCTGTTGGTTCGGAATTCCGCACATACTCATCACGAATAATGGGACCCAGTTTGCGTGTAAGAATTTCCAAAAGTTCTGAGAGGATCTCGGAATCTAGCAACACTTCTCTTCGGTGTGCCACCCACAGTCGAATGGTCAGGCCGAGAATGCGAACCGCCAGATCCTTGACGGTATGAAGAAACGGCTTGATAATTCTTCCAAAGGATTATGGGTCGACCAGTTGTCGAGCATTCTCTGGGCCCATCGGACGACGAAGAGAATCCACATGGGAGAGTCGCCATTTAATCTGACTTATGGCGCAGAGGCGGTAATTCCCCTCGAGATCAGGCTCCCTTCGTCCCGAATCATGGCCTTTGATGAAGAAAGCAACTCGGTGCAACTGCGCACCAATCTGGACCTCATAAACGAGGTCAGGGGAAAATCTGCCATTATGAGGAACACATACCAGCAGAGGATCAAAAGGTTCTGCAACAAAAGTGTGCGTCCCACCGACATCAAACTAGGGGACCTCGTCCTCCGAAAGCTGGCGGTATCTAACCCCGGCCAAAAGAGGAAGCTGGCTCCAAACTGGAAAGGCCTGTACAAAGTTTCTGAAGTTGTACGCCCGGGCATGTACCGCCTCACTGACCCAGAGGGTATGACTGTGGAGAGACCCTGGAATGCCGAGCACCTTATCAAATTCCTCGAAGGGGAGGATTAGCCTTTGTGGATACCCCCATGTAAATTATAAGATGTAATCGGCATGTCGTGCCTTGTTTTTTAAAGTCAATATGATGTAATCGTTTATCCCTCTTGGCCTCGTGCCAGCTTTCTTAAAATAAGTTTTGAGCTCGGCATTCGGATGGAATTGCGAGCCACAAAAGCTTCTCTTACAGGCATTAGGCTCGGCGTTCGGATGGAACCACGAGGCACAAAAGCTTCTCTTACAAACTTAGGGCTCGGCATTCGGATGGAACCGCAAGCCACAAAAGCTTCTCTTACAAGCATGGGGCTCGGCGTTTGGATGGAACCGCGAGCCACAAAAGCTTCTCTTACAAGCTTGGGGCTCGATGTTCAGATGGAACCGCGAGCCACAAAAGATTCTCTTACAAGCTTGAGGCACGGCATTCGGATGGAACCGCGAGCCACAAAAGCTTCTCTTACAAGCTTAGGGCTTGGCGTTCGGATGGAACCGAAAGCCACAAAAGCTTCTCTTACAAGCTTGGGGCACGACGTTCGGATGGAACTGCGAGCCACAAAAGCTTCTCTTACAAGCTTGAGGCTCGGCGCTCGGATGTCACCGTGAGTCATAAGAAGTCACTCCTAAGGTATGGGGACTCGGCATCGACCTCGAGCAGGGCCTGGGCCTTTTCAAGCACTGCGACTTATAAGCTCGGCAATAACCTCCAGCTACACTCGTACTATCTACCCGAGAACAGTTATGGGGCTCGGCAATAACCTCCAGCTACACTCGTACTATCTACCCGAGAACAGTTATGAGGCTCGGCATCGACCTCGAGCAAGGCCTTGACTTTGTCAAGCCACGCGACCTTTATGCTCGGCGATGACCTCCAGCTACGCTCATAACAGCTTCTCCTAAGGTATGGGGGCTCGGCATCGACTTTGAGCAGGACCTGGGCTTTTTCAAGCACTGTGACCTATGCGCTCGGCGATGACCTCTAGCTACACTCGTACTATCTACCCGAGAATAGGTATGGGGGTTCGGCATCGACCTCGAGCAAGGCCTTGGCTTTTTCAAGACATGCGACTTTTATGCTCGGCGATGACCTCCAGTTACACTCATAATAACTTCTCCTAAGGTATAGGGGCTCGGCATCGACCTCGAGCAGGGCCTGGGCTTCTTCAAGCCCTGCGACCTATGCGCTCGGTGATGACCTCCAGCTACACTCGTACTATCTACCCGAGAACAGGTATGGGGGCTCGGCATCGACCTTGAGCAAGGTCTTGCCTTTTTCAGCCATGCGACCTTTATTCTCAGCGATGACCTCCAGCTACACTTATAACTACTTCTCTTAAAGTATGGGGCTCGGCATCGACCTCGAGCAGGGCCTGGGCTTATTAAAGCCCTGCGACCTATGCGCTCGGCGATGACCTCCAGCTACACTCGTACTATCTACCCGAGAATAGGTATAGGGGGCTTGGCATCGACCTCGAGCAAGGTCTTGGCTTTTTCAAGCAATGCGACCTTTACACTCGGCAATGACCTCCAGCTATACTCATAACAGCTTCTCTTAAAGTATGGGGGCTCGGCATCGACCTCGAGCAGGGCCTGGGCTTCTTCAAGCCTTGCGACCTACGCGCTCGGCGATGACCTCCAGTTACACTCGTACTATCTACCCGAGAACAGGTATGGGGGCTCGGCATCGACCTCGAGCATGGCCTTGGCTTTTTCAATCCATGCGACCTTTACACTCGGCAATGACCTCCAGCTACACCCAACCCAAAAGTTTTCATTAATGATTTAGGGCGCTCGCCTTCGACAAATGCCCCGAGCCCCAGACTGTTGGTTGACCCACCTCTCACCCGGGGACAACTCGGGGTTAACGGCCCTCAGAGCCAAAACCCTGAATTGTCCGAGGGTGGCAGGGGAGCCACCGACCCAGGACTCTTGCTCAAAAAACTCCCCGAGCCCCCGGACCTTGGTCGGTACACCTCTCACCCACTGGCAACTCGGGGTAAACTTCCCTCAGAGCCGTCTACCCAAAATTGCTAGAGGATGGCAGGAGAGCCACCAATCCGGGACTATCGGCCAAGAATTCCAACTTGTGGGCGCCCGCCTTCGACAGGCACCCCAAATCTCACCCCCGAGATCGACCCACCTCTCATCCGCTTACAGCTCGGGGTAAATGACCATCGGAGCCAAAACCCCGAATTGCCAGCAGATGGCAGATAAGTCACCGACATTTCTTGGTGAAAAAGTGATGAGTAGGTGAAGATTATATAGCCCCCTGGAGAGGCTCATTTATGACATCGGGGAGTCTAAACGGCAGAAGATGAAGTGTCTCCATTAATTTTTATTAGAAGGCGAAACGTCCCTTATTAAATGCTACCTGCGAGGCAAAACGGTTCGGCTCCCGAGCGAAGCCACAACCCGACGACTCTTTCCGCCTCGGCGACGACCTCAAGCAAAGCCATACTCGGAAAGGGTCTCGAGTTACGCCCTTACCGGTCTCGCTTAACAAATCGTCAAAGTAAAGAAATAGAAGTTTTATTACTCATGGAGTGCCAGAAACGGCCACACAATACAATAAAGATATTACAAATCTCTCGGCTTAAAACGCGAACTCAGTGCTTCCCACGGGACCCTCCGCATGCTCGGCCTGCACAGCTAATAAGGACGTCTCGACTTCCAGATAAAAGGTCGGAGAAGGATCCAATACGGAATGGCTTGCTCCCTCTTGCAGACTAGTGCCTAGCATGAGCTTCAGCCTCCGAATCTCCAGCTCCTTCTCTACAACATCCTCGCGAAGAAAGGACTCCGAAGCCGGTTGCCCGGTGGAGGCATCCAAAAACTGACCACTTCGTCTCAACTCTCCACCAGTCCCAATCGGTTATGGCCTTCTTCGGGTGAGCGATCTCTAGGCTAAGCTCCTTAGACTTGTTCATGAAATAATTTACCGCGGCCTCTCGATCCCGAGACTGCTTACGACGGCAAGCCAGCACACTCTCCTTGGACCCCCGCTCAATTCGGAGCTAGGAGACCTTGGCAGAACAAAGGTCGGCACCGAGGGCCTCATGCGTCTATCAAGAAGATGGGAAACCAACAGGTCACAAAAGAGACTGGCGATAAACTACAAGTCACAGAAGATCGGCTAAAAAATCTTTCTTTTATAAATTTAAAAACTTGTTATAAAAGGCGGTGGCCAGTCCGCGTAAGGCATGTACAAAGACAAAAGAGTAAAAATCCTAAACTACTAATTACGGGGGGACGACACCTCTTCGTCAGCAGGGTCACCCCCGACCTCCTCTTGATGAGGGTCCCCCCTCTCCTCCTCCTCCCTGCCGCCGGGCATCGGCAGATGCACAGGAAGGTGCCAGTTGTAGTGGAGGTGGTCGACCCGAGCGTCCGGGTAAATCTGCAAGAAGTGCTCCTTGGCCTTGGTATAGGCCTCGTCCTGGGCCATGATCATAGTGTCCGCCATGGTGATCTGCATCTCTGCCATGGCAATCTGCGCCTTCTGAGCCTCCGCCTGGGCCTTAGCCCAGAAGTGCGCCAGCTCGTTCGCATGATGGTCTTGTAGCGAGACCATCTGAGCTTGGTCGACTGCCTGGGCATTCTAGGCCTCCTTCAGCTCGTCCTGCAGACGAGTCAGATCACGAAAATATTTGTCGGCGTTCTTCCTCTCGATGAGGATCTTCTTCTCCGAGCACTTGTGGAAGTGCTGCCCATGAAGCAAAGCCTGAACGTGGAGGACCAAGTTAAAGAAATCCCTAAGTTCTATGCACTTAGCAAATACCAAACACTTACCGAGAGCTGCGCTTGAGCCCACCTCATGTAGGCCGTCCCGGATGTCTCTGTTGCCAGAGCCATCCGATCTCGCTCCGTGGCGAGATGCTCCACCGCCTCCAGTGCCACCAGGCCCTCGAGTAGGGTATCCCCTACCTTGACCCCCCAGTCCGGGACGTGCGGCCTCAGGTCCTGCCTACCCACCATCTCTGCGGCATCGGGGCGAAGTGGCGGGAGCCTCTGCTCCAGAGCCTCGGTCCCCTTCTTATTACCGGAGCTCGCCCCTGGTTCCTTCTTCGACTGTAACACCCCAAATTTCAAATAAGGATAAATTCGAGATTTCACAGGATCTTTACTTCACTTCGTACAATTTTACAAGGAAAATTTAAAACTTTTCATTCACAATACATCAGAGTTTGATTACAACTTGGTTTTTACACCGCGGAAGAATAAAATATTACAACAACTGAAAACAAAAATATAACTTTAACATCATTTGCAACATCTTTAACTTCTAAACAGCAGCAGCATATCCACTTTATAACATCATGAATAGTCCATTACCTGCATGTCAATCTGTGGGCACGTCAGTTACTTACAACTGACGAAATGTTATACATGGCTATCCTCTCTATGCCGGAAATAGTATAACGATCTCATACTTTAACAAATCACAAAAAGATTGAATGAACAAGTAAACTGTCAAAAGTGATTATTCTAAACATAAGTGTATGGCATGCCTCAATGCCTAATGCATACCATTCTACACTAGGATGACACTAATGCACACTTGTTCGGATTCTATGCATCCCATACTACATAGGTCCGAGGGCAAGCGCCTACGTTCTTCACAATACAGGGCTCGATCCCTCGCCATGAAAACTACCCGGTAGCAAAACAAAGTTCAGACTATTCCACGAATGTGAATCCCAGCCTTGGAATCCACCGCCGGCTGTTATAACAGATTCCACATCGTGCGAACCGTCCCGTATGTGACCCTCTAGCCCAGTGTATATATATATATATATATATATATATATATATATATATATATATACATTGGAGACGGTAAACACAAAAATCCATCCGTCCGACTACTCAAGATCTTGGAGTCCACCGCCGACCCGTCCTCATAGTCCCGGATTAAAATATAATAATCCGTCTCCCACAGGGCAACCTCAGTCCACCAACTGGGTCTATAGTCTTGGAGTCCACCGCCGACTATATAGAGCACCCCACTTACGTTTCACTAAGTTTACTACATCTTCACTTATGTGCCTAAATTTTCCTAAGTTCAAGACATGAATAGTTTCCATTCAAGAATTAGTTTTACCTCCTACCGGACTTAATCAACAATATGAGATAGCTCCATGGCCATATCTCCAAAATCATATCTCAAATCTTTTCTTTCAATAACGCCGGTATCGAGGTCTTACCAACTCTAAGTCATAAACTTTCATGTACAAGAAAAACATGGGTATACATACCCTTTAATAATCATGTCTTAAACCTAGATATTTTCATCTTTCAAATTATTCACAAATGTGATTCAATGTCTCATCTTAATTTGTACTCATGAAGTCTCATTTTAATACTACTCATGAGTCTTTTATTCACAATCTTTCAAAAGCCATATTCTTCTTCATGAACAATATTTTCATCCATTTTTAAGTCACTTTAGCAGTACATTTCAACCACATCAACATTTCTACACAAAATAAGAGTGTAATTTTTTCAAAAGAATTTGATTCACAACACAATATTTTTCTCTTTTTAAGAAAATAAGTGTCATACTCTTTACTAAATAGATTCTAATCACAACCCAAATTTCTTTTTCAGTTTTCCTTCTATTTTCTTAATTGTACATGAAAATCTCAAAAAAAACTATTTTTAATAATTTCTTCATTATGTTTTATGAACCCTAGAATTTTCCCAAAATGAAACACTTTTGAAAGTCAAACTGACCCACTTTCGAAACTATTTACCAAATTGACCTACTCATGATCAAAATTGCAGATCTAGTTTCAACGGAACTTTTGAAAGTTTTACCAAACTGACCCACTTTCGAAACTATTTACCAAATTGACCTACTCACTATCTGTTGTTCATTTAAAAAAAATGTTTTGGGCTTCGTAAGAATCGAACCCAGGCCGAACACAGAAGTAGCGCACGGCCGAGCCAACAGGCCAGTTGCGCCCAACGTCCTAAACTCGTTTCTTGGGTTTTTGTCCCAACTTTCTGTTATTCTATTATCTTCAACACTCGTTTTTTCTCTTGCTCTAATCTTTCATATAATTATGATTTGTTCGTCTATACCGAGTCTACTTTCTCACAATAACTCATAATTTTATAATGCATAAAAATAAAACTAACTTTCAAATTATTACATGAACTTGCATTTATTCAATTCAATCAAAGTAGCACACTACATCTTTTGCAATCAATGAGTTGAATAGCATCAAATTTACTTTACAAAAATATAGTTGCTTATCAAAAGAAAATGTCAACAATTATTCACATAATCAAAAATCGCTACATTCATGTATACTAGTTTATGACAAACTAATCAATTATTCTTTTCTTATTATCAACTAACATAATGTTGATTAATTTTCTAAACATCGCATCTTTCATTACACCCTATGCATAGATTTGTTCTACTCTTTTTCAAAATCAAATTCTACACTACACATTTATTTTATTATTAGCATGCACATTATCTATAATTAGAAAGTAGAGAACACCCACCTCAATGAAGTTTGAACAATGAAAGGAGAGATAGAACATCACTCCTAGCTTCACAAGCACCTCCTAGTCCTCTTCTCCTCCTAGCAAAAGCTCCAAGCAAGAGAACACTTCTTTTCTTACTCTCTTTCTTTTTCCTTTCCCTCTTTTCTTTCTCTCTTGCTTCTCTTTTCTTTCTTCTCTTTCTCTTATTTATTTTATTTTTGGTGTGAAAAAGAATGAGAAATGAGTTGCTATTCATAGGACAATGCTAGGGACTATATTGCAAAATCTCCCACCTAATAACTTCTCATTTTAATTCTCTTTTTAATTATCCATCTTTTCATTTCTCAACTCCTAAAACTCCCATCTTTTTATCTTTCCACCTCTTCAAAAACCCAACTCCCATAACCTACAACTTTTCTCATTCCCCCACTAATTCTCTCTTTCCTCCCATGCCCCAACCGGCCACTACACAGCACACTTGTGTGCTTGTGTTTATTCAAGTGGGCCTCCACCCCTAATTCATTTCACCTATCATATATATATATTAGCACATACCCATGGGCCCACCTTCCAACCCATTTACATTCCACCTATTACAAATTCAAACAGCCCATAAGTGTGTGCTGTTCTTATGGTCGTGGGCCCCCAACCTGAACATAATTTTAAATACTATATATACTATATATATACACACCATATACCATAGTATTAAATACCATAATATTAAATAAAAAATTAGTTTATCTAAAATTTATAATGCAAAAATAAATGTGCATACATTTTATGAAATTCATTTCGAGAAAAGATACGCTCAAATGCGTTCACCAAAAACAAACACGTGCGTCGCACGTGAAAACATGAAAATACAAAAATCGACTTTATTGATGAAAAGTTATTAAATATAATCGAAAACAATATAAGTAAAATTACATTTACTAATTTACATTCATGATGAAATCACAACACGTAGAAAGCACGTGATTATACGTGCAGAAAATTGAAAAATGCATTTTAAATAAAATAGGGGGAAAATAAATTTCAGTTTTATAAAATAGATTTAAATACATAAAAATAAATAATTTAAACCTATAGAAAAATATTGTACGTAGTGGTGGAAACACGTGCATCAAAATACGTAAAAAGCACGTAAATCCCAGGGATTGAAATATTATATTTAGTTGACTGAAATCAATACAGAAAAATGTATAAATAGTACGAATCCAAAATATGTAGTGAAATACATTACAAAATATACGTGCGTAACACACAGAGGCAAAATTGTAATTTCAATTTTGCGGGGTGTTACATCGACCTCGATGTGTGGTGGTGCTTCTTCGTCCTCTTTGGGGACGGCTCCACAGACACTGGTGTCGGCCTTTTATTGGAACCTGCGGCCGAGTCAACCTTCTTCTCCTGATCGGCCTTTCTCTTGGCGACTAGGGCCAGTAGAGTCTGTTGGCTGTCGAGTTGCTTGGCAGACATCTCTACAAAAAAGATAGCATGAAAATATGTTAACACGAAGGCAGGAAGATAAAAAAATTCAAAACAAAAATATACTAGGGTCGGCTGGGCTCAGTCCAGCTCGGGCCAGGTGCAACTCCGTGACACACGGCCACCCTATGCTGTGCCTTCCAACTATCTTCTCCACAGTCGCCCACTCTGTCTCAGTCAACTCATTGCGTTTCGGGGGCTTGTGTTTCGGCTTACTAAAATTCCAGACAGTTGGAATCTTCCAAGGCTTCTCACTCCAGACAACGAAATAATTTTTCTTCCATCCTTTGATGGAGTCCGGATGACCGTGCATCACCTTTTTGTGGGGGTGCAGAGAGAGATAGAAAATCTCCTCAAAGTCACCTAGCGAGCTCATCCCTAAGATGGCACGAAAGTACGTGAGCCTCGGCTGAAGGCTGAAGGTTGGGTTTTGATTGTTTTTGATGTTTTCAATTGGATTTTGATGTTCCTTGGGCACTGAGATGGTTTTGAACAATATACTACATATATACAAAGGATTCTTGATGCTTAACTAATGCACGAATACACACATATACATATTCACATTCTCATCTCCTGTTTTTTGAAGATTTTGTGAATTTTGATGGGATTTTGATTGGACTTCAGTTGTTTTGATTCTGTGATGAGTTTAAACATTTTATTACTCCTATTTGGTGAATTTTAATGCTAAACTCTTATATGAATGAATATATATATATATATATATATATATATATATATATATATATATATATATATATATATATATATAAGTTGCTGTTTTGAAGATTTTGTGGAAAATTTCTCTTATGTGATCTTGATGTGATTTTGATTTGTTTTATGAACTCCTATATGTTATAAAAGTTATATTTAGTCATCTCATGAATTTGGTTTTGCAAATTTAAGATTTTATAAAGAATTATAGAAGTATCAGTAAAATGTGAACGAAATTTAAAGTGGCAGATTTTTGGACGTGACAGTCGACCGACCACTTTTGAACTAAAAGTGGCAGTCGACTGGAAATTCTTGAGTTTCGGATTTTCGCAGGACAGTCGACCAGCCATTTTCAACAGTGGACTATCATTGTTCTGGCCAATGGGTTTTCTTGAGTTTCGAATTTTCGCAGGACAGTCGACCGGCCATTTGCGACAGTCGATTGTCATTGTTCTGGCTAATGGGTTTTCGAGCTTTCTGATGTTTTCTTTAAACGACTGATTCTTCGATATTGTGGGTTATTAATCTACTGTTTTAGACGATGTTTTTACTACATATTCCAATATTTTACAGGGATTTATATTTTATTTATAATAGAGTTTTAAATGTATTCTTATGACCTTATTAAGTGAGTTATATGTGGTTTTAAAAGAATTGATGTTTGGTGATATTCTATGACTTAAAAATGTGATTTTCTGTTATTTGATGGGTTTAATATTTGATTTGAATTCTGGAATTGCACGAGTACATTTAAATGGATTTGGATTTTGTCGTTTTCTTATTATAAACATTTTGATGATGGATTTATGAGTTTTATTGAAAGTTTTGGTATTGATGGTTGGGTTATGAGTCTTTAGAGATTGAGTGGAGCCCTAACTACCGGCGGGTGAGATTTTGGTTGTTGTTCAGTTAAGTTAAGCTCGGTAGGGTACACCAACTCTAAGAGATTCGTAATCTATTAAATAATTAATTAACTTAACAAGATAAGGACGGGCACTAGATGGTGATATGATGAAATGAGAACATGGGTTATGGACCTCAGTATGGCTTGCGGTGTGAGATAATCCCCGGAATTATTGAGGTGTGAATGAAATAGTCTCTGAAATTACTTGTGGTGTGGGATTAATCTCCGGAATTTTTTGGGTCGAGGCGACACTCATGGGGTACTCGTGTGATGAGGCGCCATAGCCTGTGGTGTGGGGTATTCTCGAAGATTTCCAGGTGTGAGTGAAATAGTCTCCAGAATTATCTGTAGATAGAGATTGACCTCCGGAATTATCAAGGCATGGGTTAATACTCACAGTTTATCTAAATCTCGTAGTAGTCATCGTAGTAGGATTAGTTGCATAACGAGGGATTTAACCCTATCAAGTGGAGAACGTTAAGGGCTTGCACTGGACCTATATAGAGTGGGATGCATAGAATCCAACAAGTATGCATTAGAGAGTCATCATATAGCATTGGTGTTTTCTTGACTTGGTTTTATGCATATTGTTTCCTGTTTTTCTACACTTGACACTTAGTCTAGTTTCACTTGATATTTTGATGTTTTATTTATTTTTATTTCATATTCTTTTCATTTATTCTTACTGTTGATATATGTTGTTTATGACTTTATCCTTTATGTTTTATTCATGTTACATTTTCTTTTGATGTCTCTCACATCGTATGGTTGACCCCTGTAGGTTTGGGGGTTAGGGTTATCTCTAGCCTTATGTTTTACAGGTAGGTACTTATAGCTTGGGATTTGGATGTATGAGATAGAATGATGTTATGGCTTATGTAAATTGTAAAAGAATGTGTCGTAAAAGAAAAAATTTGTAATCCAAGGTGTTTAAATTTTTCGCTGTGCTTTGTAAAGAATTAATGCAATAAAATTTAAAAAAAAATTCTCTGTGTTTTGGCTATATTTACTATTATAATTGAGGTTGCTGCTGGGAATTGTGCCACGTATTTCTGAGATATCATATTAGAAATTCGGGGCACTACAGAAAAAATAAGTGAGAAAACAAGAAACATAAAGACACATTCATTTAGGAGCTTTGCAAATAATAATAAAACCTTATTTTAAGGAAAGAATAAATACACCCCTGGAAATATACCTAATGGATATTAGAATAATATCAAGTACACAAGATGTCTTAATAGGAATAGTATAAGAAAATCTAATATATCAAAAGATAAAATTTATAACGAAACTTAATTTCTCTGTAAGTATGGCCGAAGAAAATAAGGACAAAAGTTTAGCCATGTACCACAGATTATCAGGAATAGAAATGATAATAGAGAAAAGCAAAGTTTTGAATATACAAATAAAAAATATTTATGCTTTCACTAGTAAGCATGAAGTAAAAAATAGGAATACAAATAATTTTAAAACAGAACCACTATTCAGCGAATTTATAAGATACAAACCAGCTAGAGAAAAACTGTGAAATGACTATACCAAATTATATAGAATTTGACATTAATGAAGTAAATGAAATTACAAAAAGAAAATCACCACAAATAATGTTTGGAAAGAGATCACTATGAATAATAAACAAATAACAAGCACTGGAATTAATACAAATAATAAATATATTAGACAATCAAAACAATAACCAATTTAAAATATAAATGGAATATTATGATAGTGGAAAATGGAATAAACAACTAGCCCTGGTAGATACAGGAGCTACTAATTGACATATTAAACAAACAAATAAAAATAATAGAATTAATACAATTAGAAAATCTATATTACTACATAGACTATTACAATAATAGACATCCAATTGTACATAAAATAATACTGTCACAACCAGTGTTCTAAATGGCGTCCGCCTCGGACGCCTAGGCGGCGCCTAGGCGCTCAAAAAGAGGAGAACGAACCGCATATGCAATAGGCAGTACTCTAGGCGTTGAGATGGCAGTTAGGCGTACAAGGCGCCGCCGAGGCAGCGCCTAGGCGGTCGAGGCGGCCGAGGCGGCGCCTAGGCGGTCAAAATCGATCAGGCGGCTGACATATTTTTTTGTAATTTTTTTTTAATTCTTAAAATAGTCTCTTCATCTTCAACAGAAAAAACCCTCTTCATCTTCAACAGTAAAAAGACTCTTCATCTTTACATTAAGGTGTTACTAGTTCACGTTATATTTGAAATTTTATATGACTGATTATTATTTGTCATTATGAATCTAAAGTTTACACCATAATCGTTGTTGAACTTCTAAAATCATTCTTGAACTTCTAAAATCATTCTGGCCTAGCATCACTTGTGAATTGTGATGCATTTAAAAGATTTAGACTACAAGCAAAAATAGAGAAATGTAACTTTTAAAAGGTTAATATATGAATATTTAAAAAATAAAAACAAAACGCCTAGGCGCCGCCTAGGCACCGCCTAGGCGTCCTAGGCGGTAGGCGGTCCTTGGCCGAACCGCCACCGCCTGACGCCGTTTACAACCTTGGTCACAACACAATGTTACATTTACATGTAGATTTAGAACACAATGTTAATGAAATGTTATTAGGAACTAACTTTCTTACATCAATACAACCTTACTCAATTCAAGAAGAAAAAATCACAATAACAGTAAACAATGAAAGTATAGTAATAAATAGATTATTGTCTAAATAAATTCATTAAGAGCAACAAAAAATACATTGTACATACTAAGAAAATTTGTTTACGATGGATACAAATCAAGAAACTCATAGTCTAATAAACACCGGAGCAGGCACTAGCTTAAACCGCGAAAATATACTACCAAGATAGAAATAAGATAGATATAATAAAAGGCGATAGCTGGATTAACTAGACAAACTGTCATACTAGACAGGTATCAACAAAATGTTAATATACAAATAGGAAATTACATACTAAAAATACCAAAAATATACCAGTTTGATGATATGAATAATGATGTACTATTTGGAAATGACTTTTTCCAACAATACTATCATATAACTATATCACATAAATCTGTTATATTTACAACACATTGTCAATACCAAGCAATAGCAATTAGAATAACTCAAACTTATTCTAGGACCGACTTGCCTCATATCAGAGTTTCTTCAATCCAGTGTGGTGAATATCCATATTTACCAAATAAAACTAGAATACAACAAGTCCAAGAAATAACTACAAAAGAAATTTTACAAAAACAATTGGAAGATCTGTACGGAGAGGACCCTTTAGCAAAATGGGACTTAAGTAAAGCCACAGTACATAGAATTAATAGATAAGAAAAAAAAAAATTTAAACCTACAAGATACACTCCAACAGATTTAGAAGAGTTCAAAATACATATAAAAGAACTAATGGAAAATAATTACATAAGAAAATTACAAAGTCCACATTCATCACCAGCATTTATAGTAAGAAAACATTCAGAAGAAAAAAGAGGTAAATCTCGAATGGTTGTAAATTATAAGAAATTAAATAAAAATACTAAGAGATTTGAATATCCACTACCAGATATGCAGATGCTACTTAACACAATAAGAACAAAAAAATTATATTCGAAATTCGATTGGAAATCGGTATTTTACCATGTAAAACTAACAGAAGACTCAAAACAGTTAACAACATTTAGTACACCTCAAAGATTCTATGAATGGAATGTATAACCATTCGGATATAAAAATAGTTTTGGAGTATTTCAAGAATATATGGATAAGATATATGAAAAATACAACAATTTCATATTAGTATACGTAGATGATATTCTAATAGGATCCGAAAACGAAGAACAACATAAAGAGCATGTACTAAAATTCATAGAAATGGTAAAAAATGCAGGTATTATACTATCAAAAAAGAAAATGGAATTGTTCAAAACTGAGATATAATTTTTAGGAACAAAATTATCATATGAAGGAATAGAACTATAGCCACATATAACTGAAAAAATAATGATATTTGCTAATGTCCTAAATGAAAAAAGAGAAGTGCAATCCATAATCGGACTACTAAACCAAACACGATGATACATACCGAATTTATCAGCAAAAACAAATTGATTACAATAAAAACTAAAAAAGCTTAAGAAATAGGAATGGACCCCAGAGGATGAAAAAAATTTAAAATATTAAAACAATAAACTTCAAAATTAAATAAGCTAATATTTCCATTAAAGGATGTTCATGGATAATAGAAATAGATGTATGTGAAAATAATTAGGGAGCAGTCCCTCAACACCAAAGAAAATATGAATGGCAAGCATGAAAGAGAGCAAAAAAATGATTTCTTTCTCTGTGGGAGCTTGAGAAGATTAATATGGGCGTAGATTTCTAACTTTCATTCATGGAGCCAAATCTGCTAAGTTCGAAAATTCGTTAAAAAAAGTCGGGTTTTCTGAAGAAAATATGGCTATAATATTCTTTAGCAAATATTGTCTCAAAACAAAGGCGCCAAAATATTATTTCCAGCAAAGATCATGTTGTTGACTTTTCAGAGAATATTCGAGGTAAATTGGTTGCAACATCAAGTTGCCTCTTTTGCAAGTTCTCTCTGATAAAGATCACATCATTAAGAACAAGCGAGGGAAAACTCTGACTTTGAATGGTGCATTGACCTTCCAGATAATCCTAGACCAAGGGAGGGTGACATCCCGTAAAATGAATCATGGAATAGATGGAGCGAACTGAAAAAAGCCCATTCCTTTTAAGTTCCCATGTTTTGCTATTTAAACTGTTGGTGCTGTGAACCCCTGCATGTTCGATAAGGAGTCTAAGTTCGACAAATCTCGCTTGTCGGGAGGCTACAAGGCGCTTGAAAAGGGGCTTCCAGGCACTCATTTTCCAAGCCTTAGTGTAACACCCCAGATTTGTGAGAAATAATAAAAGAAAATATATATGGAATATTGGAGTGTGACCTATAGAGATTTCTGTGGGATATATGGATTAATTGATTAAGAAAGAAGCCTATATAGAATTATATGGGGCTTAGGATTAATAGGTGCATTTAATGAAGAAATAAAATGAAAAGAGAGAGAAGGAGTGGAGGTGGCTGCATGCATGGAGGGGGGTGACGTGGAGGAAAAGAAAAGGATATGAAGATGAGATGAATGGATGGATAGATGTGTGGGTATGTGATGTGTGGCCTAGATGAAAGAAAAGATAAAATGAGAGAAAAGGAAAGGGGGTAAGTGTGCTGGCTTGAGCTTTGGGCGTGGGTGCATTCCCATATCAAAGAAAGAAGAGAGAGAATGAGAGTTTAAATAGAATATGTCAAGGACAAAGGGTACCTAACGTCCGAACACCCTTTTAGTAACACCCTAGATTTTTAAATAATATTTTTGAGATTAATAAATGAATTAAAATGAATTTTGGTGATTTAATAAATATTTTTCTGAAATTTATCTTTTTACGCGTGCAAAATACGTGCAAATATTTTCTTGGGAAGTTAAAAGTTAGAAATTATTTTGAGGAAACCTAATATTTATTAGTAGGTATTATTTGTGAATTTTTTGGATTTTTTTGATATTTATTTGACCTATTTGGAAATATTACAAAAAAATGGACTTTTGTGCAAAATTACCACTTGGAGTGAAAACTCCAGATTTTCAGATTTTTGGGCTGGGCATGATGGCTATCCAACTCAAAGGTAAAAATTTTACTTTTTGTTTTAATAGATTTAGGTTATTTCGCAAATTTCTTAAAGAATGGTGTTTTTACAAAATTGCCACTTAGAGGCCAAAATTACAAAATTATTTTCTAGGTTTTGAAACCATTTTCGGCCAGATATGAGTATTTGTTTTTGTTTTTAAATCTAAATTTAATTGGTTTATCTAATTCTTAAGTATAAGGATTTATATATGTAAAGATATATTCAAAAGGGATATTTTACAAAACCTAATCAAAACCCTAATAACCAAATTTTTGGCCTTATATAACTGAGGTGCAGCCGTCTCTTTGCTGCACTACACAAAGGATTTTCTTTATTATTGATTTCTTGGAGTTTCGAAGCGTGGATCTTGGTTTTCTTACGAAAGGAATGACTTTTCTTATTCTTTTTATTACTTCGGTTGATTCTTCAAAAATGTGAGTGACATATGTTTGATTTCTTACTGTTGTATGCATATTGTATGTAATGATTTGTCTATTAGAAAGAATGTTAGGGGATTGCATGATGATGTATTGAATTATTGATGGGTGCATGAATAAAGATTGAATCTTTTCACGAAACCTATGCTATAGATGATTAAAATTACATATAGATGGCTTGAGACTGTTAAAGAACCTAATAGAAATCATGAGTAGGTTGTTTTCATTCATATGCTTACTGTTTTGTTCTGTTATAATGAGTTGTATGTTTATTATTGCATAAAAGTGAACAAAACTCCACCTTTACTGTTGAATATGTAAGCATACACACTGTTAGGTATTTTTTATGAGCAAAACTTGATGAATGATTGTTATAATTGCATATATTCATGAGTAAACTATTGTAATCTGTGGGGCATGTGTAAAACAAGTTGTAGAAGGGGTTTGGATCAAAAGAGATCAAGTTTAATGTTTTGAAAAGGGTTTTCAATTTCGGGTCTGATGGATGTTCAGCCGAAAGTGAATTTTGTGATTTTTGTAAGGTTTTAGTGGGATCTTGTTCTGTTTCATACTGAGTTTGAATTGAAACATATACTACTTATTTTTGATGAATTTTGATGCTTAACTAATGCTTGAACACTTATATAAACATATATATACATATGTAGTTTACAGTTTTGCAGATTTCGTCGAAATTTGCTCTTTTATGATCTTGATGAAATTTTGATTAGTTTTATAAACTCCTATATATTATACAAGTTGTATTTAATCATCTCAAGATTTTATTTTATTTTGCAAATTTATGATTTTACAAAGATTTAACGAAGTATCAACAAAAATGTGCACGAATTTCAAAGCTATGAATTTTCGCTTATGACAGTCGACCGCCACACTTTTGTACTAAAAATGACAGTCGACTGTCAATTCTTTATTTATTTTCACTTGACAGTAGACCATCGCATTTTGAACTGGTTTTGACAGTCGACCGTCAGTGTTCTGGCTGATTGTTAATTTTCTCGAGTTTTTCTCCGTTTTCTTGAAAGATTGTTTCTTTGATATTATGGATTATTAATCTACTGATTTAAATGATGTTTTTGCTACAGATTGCAGTATTTTACATAGAGTTATATTTTGTTTATAATAGAATTTAAATTGTATTTCTATTACTTTATAAAGTGAAATATATACGGTTTTCGATGGAATTGATGTTTTGTGATATTCTATGACTTCAAAATATGATTCTCAACTATTTAATGGATTTAATACCTTATTTCAATTATAAAAATTTGTGAGTATACTGAATGTATTTGGTTTTGTTTATTTAAGAAGTTTTTATTGATATAAACGTTTTGATGATGAAAGTAAGAGTTTTAATGAAAGTGTTGGTGTTGATATTCATTTTGTGAATCTCTAAGAGATGAGTGGGAGTCTTGTGAACTGACAGATGAGATTTTGTGGATTTTGACCAGTTGGGTCTTGGGGTTGTTGTTGTGGAATTAAGTCCGGCTAAATACACTAACTCTAGAGAGGGGAAATTTGCGTTTTAATAATAACCAACTTAAGGACAGGCACTAGTGGAGATGTGATGGAACTTAGGAAACCTAAGTATATGCTCTTGGGGTCAATTCCAATGGATGCGTTACAGGACTTGTGTGTTCTGTCTCGAGAGGACTTTTAGTATGTTCGTGTGTTGAGGGTCTACAGTGCCTATTCACGAAACATACAGGTACATTCACATATCGAGGGCCAACGGGTCTATTAACGGGATATGCCTGTGTACTTGCACGTCGAGGGGCAGCGGTAGGGTACACGATAGGGAGGTGATTCTCCAATTTTTTTAGCTATTCTTACATGATGCTTGCGCATTGAGGGTTGTGATTCCTATTCGCGAGTAATCTGGATCTTGTTTTCATCACCATAGTAGGATTAGTTGCACAACGAGGGATCTAACATTATAAAGTTGAGAATGATAAGGGCTTGCACCGGACCTATGTAGTATGGAATGCATAGAATCTGACAAGTATGCATTAGAGATTCATCATATTGCATTTGTGTTTTTTTTGACTTGGTTTTATGCATGTTTATTTTCTGTTTTCCTACACTTGACACTTAGTCTAGTTTCACTTGATGTTTTCATGTTTTATTTACTGTCGTTTCATATTCCATCTGTTACTACTGTTGGTATGTGTTGTTTATAACTTTATTCTTCATGTTTTATTTAGATTGTATTTCTTTTGATGTCACTCGCACCGTTATGGTTGACCCATGTAGTTTTTGGGGTTAAGGATATCTCTAGCCTCATGTTTTACAGGTAGGTGCCTACAGCTTTGGATTTGGATGCTTATAGTAGAATGATAATGTGACTTATGTAAATTGTAAAAGAATATGTTGTAAAAGAAAGAAATTATAATTCAAGGTGTTTAATCTTCCGCCGTGTTTTGTAAAGAATTGGTGTAATAAAAGTTGAAAAAATTTATCTGTGTTTTGGCTATGTTTACTACTATATTGAGGTTGATGCTGGGAATCGTACCACGTATTTCTGAGATATTATATTGAAAATTCGGAGCGCTACACTTTTTGAGGCAGCCTGTGGTGGGAAGTGGTTTAGGATTTATTTGTGTGCGTATGAGTTGAGTACTGGGCATTACGGATGTATGAGAGCCAACTTTCGACATCGAATGTAGAGCTTGTATATTTGAGATGCATAAGACGCTTGGTGGGCAGTAATGTGTGTGTGATGCATAAGACCCTTTGTGGGCAGCGATATGTGTATATTTGATCAAAGAAGACAAAGTCTATATTCGACTAGAAAGGCATTCCTGTGCTAGATTGCACGTCCTGTATTCAGCGAGGATGCTGAATTCTTAAGAGGGGGTGAATGTAACACCCCAGATTTGTGAGAAATAATAAAATAAAATATATATGGAATATTGGAGTGTGACCTATAAAGATTTCTATGGACTATATGGATTAATTGATTAAGAAAGGAGCCTATAGAGAATTATATGGGGCTTAGGATTAATAGGTGCATTTAATGAAGAAATAAAATGAAAAGAGAGAGAAGGAGTGGAGGTGGCGCATGCATGGAGGGGGGTGACGAGGAGGAAAAGAAAATGATATGAAGATGAGATGAATGAATGGATAGATGTGTGGGTATGTGATGTGTGGCCTAGATGAAAGAAAAGAGAAAATGAGAGAAAAAGAAAGGAGGTGAGTGTGCTGGCTTGAGCTTTAGGCGTGGGTGCATGTTCCATATCGGAGAAAGAAGAGAATGAGAGTTTAAATAGAATATGCCAAGGATAAAGAGTACCTAACGTCCGGACATCATTTTTGAGGCAGCCTATGGTGGGCAGTGGTTTAGGACTTATTTGTCTGCATACGAGTTGAGTACAAGATGCTACACTTAGCTACCAATATGTGGGGTTGCAAAGCTATCTAATCAAGATCAGAGAATTTCTCCTTCAGGGAGTGCCTCCTTACTACCTGAAGTTGGGAGAGAAACCGTTACCCTCAAAAGAAAATGCACACTTCCAGAATTGTTAAAGGCTTTAAAAGTACTCTCTATAACCACGAAACTCGGGGGCTCATATGAAAACCTGTGAATCGCATTTTCTTTATTTAGCTAGATGATTTCTATGTAAAAAAAAAATTCTTTCTTTCAAACTTCTAGACATGATTGATATATGACACTAAGATCGATTGATGCTTTTAATAACTTTTAAAATTATTTGTTTCTTTTATTTGTTTTGGAATGAATCTATAAATGTATTATTTTTCAGTGTTTTTTTAAAGGATGTATATTTATTTTAAATGTTTGTAGTTCTCTTTGGAAAAACATCACATAAATTTATTAATTCTCTTACAAATTAGAAAAACTTTAACCTTTGATCATTAAAATAACTAGTAATTTACACCTACGATGCACATCTTAATAAATATATATCTTTAAAAATAAAAACTTCAACGTAGTCTGACATCGAACTTGAGACTGCATTTATATTAGTTATGCAAGGGCGATGCACAGATTTGTTTGTCGACAACCCCAACTCTCCTACAATAATAACAAAAAAGTTTATACATGTGATGCACGTCTTAATATATGTTTTTAATTAGTTATGTATATTAGTTATGCATGTCCCATTGTAATATATTTATGTGATCGGGTAGAATTTGAGTTCCATACCGGAGAGTCTTCTCTTGGCCGAGCAAAGATTGCAGTTGAACAGGTGGATTATGCGTTGGAATTGCACTCAGGCTGTGAGGCAGCGCCTCTAGTAGTTCGGGATTTCTTGGATGTTTTTTCAGATGAGTTGCCTGGCTTATCTCCTGATAGGAAAGTGGAATTCGGTATTGATGTTCAGCCTGGAACAGAACCGATATCAAAAAGTCCCTACAGGATGGTACCGGTTGAGCTCGCAGAGCTTAAGGTATAGATTCAGCAGTTGCTTGATTTGGGCAGACCTAGTGTTTTGCCTTGGGGTGCTTCGGTCCCTTTTATTGACAAGAAGGATGGTAGTCATCGTCTGTGCATGGATTATCAAGAGCTGAACAGAGTTACTGTGAAGAACTGGTATCCGTTGCCCAAGATTGATGATTTATTTGAACAGCTGAGTGGGGCTGCAATTTTCTCAAAGTTGGATCTTCGTTCTGGATATCACCAAGTCAAGGTGAAGGCTGCAAATATACAGAAAACTGCTTTCAGGACTAGATACGGGCACTATGAGTATTTTGTGATGCCGTTCAGGGTCATGAACGCGCTGGCTGTATTTACGAGTCTTATGAACCGGGTGTTTTCTCAGTTCTTATATAGGTTCGTGGTGGTCTTCATTGATGATATTTTGGTGTATTCTCGGAATCGGGAAGATCATGCTGAGCATCTTAGAGTGGTTCTGCAGACTTTAAGAGAGAATCAGCTCTATGGAAAACTTAGCAAGTACGAGTTTTGGCTCGACAGGATTTCTTTCCTAGGGCACATTGTTTCTGGCGATGGTATTTCTGTGGATCCTGCGAAGGTTGAGGCTGTAAAGGATTGGCCTATTCCCAAGTCATTTTCAGAAGTCAGGAGTTTTCTTGGTTTGGCTGGCTATTATCGGAAGTTCGTTCAGGATTTTTCGAAGATAGCACGACCTTTGACTAAATTGACTGGGAAAGATCAGAAATTTTGTTGGTCTGATGAGTGTAATGAGGCTTTTGTTGAGTTGAAGAACAGATTGACGTCAGCGCCTGTGTTGACTATTCCCGATGGATCAGGCGGATTTGTAGTTCACTGTGATGCTTCTGGTAAGGGTCTTGGAGCAGTTCTTATGCAGAAGGGTCATGTTGCTGCGTATGCATCAAGGCAGTTGAGGCCGCATGAGAAGAACTATCCTACTCATGACTTGGAGTTAGCGGCAGTGATCTAAGCTTTGAAGCTGTGGAGACATTATTTGCTTGGAGACCGGGTGGAGATCTTTACAGACCACAAAAGTCTCAAGTACGTCTTTACCCAGAAGGATTTGAACATGAGGCAAAGTCGTTGGTTGGAACTTATGACCGATTATGACATCAGTTTGCAATACCATCCTGGTAAAGTAAACTTGGTGCCTGATGCTTTGAGCTAGAGACTGGCAGTTATGTTCCTTACTCAGCAGAGAGATCTCATTGAGCAGATAAGGAGGTTGGAGCTTGATGTTGTGTTGCTGGGTTCTGGTCGGAGTCGTTGGCGCTCCAGCTGCAGTCGTCTCTAATGGAGCAGATTAAATAGGCACGGGCTAGGGATGCACAGTTGCAGAAATTTCGAGCTGAGGTCGAGTCTGGGTCCAGGACGGACATGGTTATTCATTCAGATGGATCTCTTCATTTTGGTTCCCGGTTATGTGTCCCGGAAGGTGAAGTTCGTCAGAGGTTGCTTGAAGAAGCTCATCAGTCTTCATATTCTATCCATCCTGGCAGTACTAAGATGTATCGGGATTTGAAGCTTTATTTCTGGTGGCAGGGTATGAAAAGGGTTGTGGCTCAGTTTGTTGCTCAGTGTTTAATCTACCAGCAGGTTAAGACAGAGCATCAAAGAACCGCTGGACTTCTTCAACCGCTTCCTATTCCAGAGTGAAAGTGGAAACATATCACTATGGATTTTGTGACCGCTTTGCCGAGGAGTCCTAAGGATCATAATGTTATTTGGGTGATTGTTGACCATTTGACGAAGAGTGCTCACTTCATTCCTTTCAGTGTCGGTCAGTTTACTGAGAGCCTTGCAGAGAGGTTCATGTAAGAGATTGATAGACTTCATGGGGTTCCAGTCAGTATTGTATCCGACAGGGATACGAGATTCAGATCTCAGTTTTGGGAGAGTCTTCAGAACAGTTTGGGGAGCAAATTAAAGTACAGTACAGCTTTTCATTCCCAGACTGATGGAAAGTCAGAGCGGACTATTCAGATTCTTGAGAACATGTTGAGGTCCTACATGCTTCAGTTTGGTGGGTCTTGGGAGGATCACTTGCATCTTGTAGAGTTCTCGTACAATAACAGCTTTCAAGCCAGTATTAAAGCTGCTCCATTCGAGGCACTCTATGGACGGAAGTGCAGGTCGCCAGTGTGCTGAGATGATATTGGTGAGAGGAAGTTGTTGGGTCCAGAATTGATCACCAAGACAGTGGATGCAGTGGTTCAGATCAAGAAGCACTTGTAGGCAGCTCAGGACAGGCAGAAGCGATGGGCTGATGTTCATCGTAGGGCTCTGGAGTTTGTTGTTGGTGACCATGTTTTCCTTAAGGTATCGCCGTGGCGCGGTGTCATTCGGTTCGGTGGCGGGGGCAAGCTTAGCCCGAGGTTTATTGGACCGTATGAGATTTTGGAGCGAGTATGCAAGGTGGCCTATCGTCTTGCATTGCCGCCAACTTTATCAGGAGTGCACGATGTTTTCCATGTCTCACAACTCAAGAGATATATCCGAGATGAGAGCCACGTAATCGACTATTCTGAGTTGACCGTTCGGCTGGATTTAACTTGTGAGATTTCGCCAGTTGCTATTGTGGATCGGCGGGAGAAAGTACTTAAGAACAAGGTCATCAAGTTGGATCGTGTTGCTTGGAATCATCACTCGCTGGGTGAGTCGACTTGGGAGCTGGAGAAGGAAATTCAGCAGAAGTTTCCTCATTTGTTTGAGTAGTTGTTTTGGTTTTGTTTTTTTTTTCTTTTTTTTTCTTTCTTTTTAGGGTTACCCTATGTATCTTTCCTTTGAATTTCGAGGACGAAATTTTTCTGTTAGGTGGGTAGGATTGTAACCCCTATTTTTTATTTTATGTATTTTGGAGTGTATTTTTTATTTTTGTGTATTTTATCTCTCTTGTATTTTTCTGAACCGTATATTGGATTTGTTTTCAATATATAATCATTTTATTTCATTTTGAGCTCCTTGTGTCGTTTGATCGTCTCTTTTGTTCGTTTTCGTCATTTTGATTCTTTTCTTCATTTTTTGGCCTCGTTGTCTTCGTTTTATTTTTCCATGGTGTTGTGATGGTATTTTGGTGGTGATTTTCCAAACCTACGATTTTTGACTCCTAATTAGATTTTTCTAGAGCCATAGATTTCACTCTAAATTGTATTTCCATTTGTTATTTACCCAATACCCTTTACCCATTTGTATACCTAATACTACATACTAATACCCACAACTCATTAACCCACATAAATCCCCTATATATATAATCCCTAATTCTAAAACCCTAACCCTAAACCTAATCTCTCTCCCTCTCCTCCTAATTTCCGGCCTCCCTCTTTGTGTGGTGCTCCCGGCCTGCATAGCCCCCCCAAACCGACAGCCCCTTCCTAAACCGACCACCACATCCTCCTACTCCGGCCTACATCTACAACCCCACCTCCGGCCACCATACAAACTCCCATCTCCATACACATTGCCGACCACCAAGAACACCACCACCACCATCAAAGGTTGCATCTTTGACCCCCATACTCTCTTTTCGTGGTGTTTCTCAAAGTGGGTATTGGCCACTTTGATCATTGCTTCAAGGAGAACGTTCGTGGGTGGATTTCATTCGTTTGGCTTGGATTTGTTGCTTGTAGCGGATTTGTTCGTGGTTTTCTCTTCTCTTCTCGTTTGGATCATTCTTCATCCCCTAATTAAGGCAAGTAACTTGTACTACAATTCATTAGTCTGATACAAGTCAAAAAGTTCACATATAGTGTAGTTGGGTCTAGAGATGACCAAAGATTGTATTTTTCTTGATGAGTTTTGTCTCTATTGTGATAATTTGGCCATAGATGACTCATGACACAAATCTTGATATGTGATAACCTAGGATTTGCCCAAATCTTGATTTTGAATCGTATATGTGGATATTTGTGTAAAATTGTGTTTGGATTAAAACCCATGTAAAATAATAGATGTGGACATGTTAATAACCCTAAATCAGGATGTTTAGATGCTTGTTAGGTTTTATTTCAAGTTTGGATGTGTTTAGATCAATATTCTTGAAGTTATGATGTTCTTGATCTGAAGTGTGAAATCTGTATTTACTGGGTGTTCTGTTTTGATTGCTGTTTTCGTTTATGCTACAATCAGTATTTGAATTCCTGTATAAAATATGACTTTTAGATTATTTTGTTTATTTTCAAACCCCACTAGTTTTGCTTGATTTGGATTTCGTATGACTGAGTTATGACTGTTTTAGGACAGAGGTGTCGATCAATTCCAGATTCAGTTTTTGGTTAATTTTGTTAACAAACTATTTTCAAGAACTATTCTACACATATTATCTTGATCAAATATTTTGATCAGTGTTTCTATATGAAGTTAGGGACTACCCATATTTTTTGTGAATTTCAAAGACAAGTTTTATGTGGTGTTTCATGCTCGTTTCTAAAATCTACTCATGCTGTATTTTGCTTACTATTCAGTAAAAAATCCTATTTTCACTATGATTTCTTATACTGTATGAAAATTATTTGTGAAATATGAAAGTTAGTAAATTGTGTCTATTTTCATATCCTTTTGGCAGAATTGGATTTCGATTCACTGGTTGCGAGATATCTTAGTTTTCGTACAGCAGTGCTGAGATTTCCAGATTCGTTAAACTATGTTTTCTCGATGCTTTCATATTTTTGATGACTGATCTATTCTTACTGGAATATTACGAAACTTTATATTTTGATTCTAGACATATAGGTGAATATCCCAGATTTTACCTGGAATTATTTGAGAGGTTTTGATGTTGTTTTTCTGACTGAGAATTCGTTTCCTGATTTCTGACTGAACATGTTTTCTGTCTTCGATCCTGCTTTGAGTTAAGATATTGTGAATTACTATATGACTTAATTATACTTGTTGGATTCTTGTGAATGTCTAGTTTCCAGATCCTTTGACGGATCCAGATTTACATTTCTGTAGTGACGGGAATCACTGTTTTAGTACTGACTTGTCATGCTGTCCTGATTATGAACATACACTGTTTTTCTCGTTTATGTGACTGTATATCATCTATGATGGATTATTTGTTTCCTTGAACCTAATACTGATTATACCATGTTATTTTGACACAATTTCATACGCAACATGCATGTTTGATAATCATAATAAAAGTAACCAAGCCTGGGTTTCTTAAGGGAAGATCTAGTAGTGGAAAATATGGAAACATGTACTTGGAAGGGAACTAGTGTTCCATACTGTTACTATTACTGTTACTGTTACTGTTACTGTTTTCTGACCATGTCTACATTATTTCTTATGTAAGAAGGTGTAGGGTAGAAGAGAACCACTAGGTTCTGACTGTTACTGTTACTGCTACTGTACTGATACCTGAGTACACTGTCTCATCATGGTCCACTATGAAATCTAAAAGCGAAACTGTTTATTGTAGCAACCATGTAGGTGGGCTGCATGAAGTGCTACCTAGTTAGTAATACACACAAGACTGTAAGAACATAAATTGATACTATTAGACTGAGACTGTTAGACTGATACTGTTAAACTGAGACTGTTGGACTGATAATGCCATACTGTTATCCTGATTCACTGATATACTGAATTTACTATTACTAGAGACTGTTAGTTGGCATATGACACTGCATTTGACATAAAAATATTTATTCTGTTAGGATACCATGTTAGATATTACTGTTGATGCATTATGACATGCTATTAGTTAGTTTTCCCATGTGCTTGTATCCTACATTATTTGTGACCCGCAACTTGCAATTGACGGGTACTTGTTTTCTTCTTTTCTCCTTTTCCTGCAAATTTACTATTGCAGATCAGGATGGTCAGCTGCTAGAAGGGATTGGCGAGATGATGTTTTAGTGCTGGAGATTTCTGCTTGATTATTTGTTGCCTGCTAAATCTGGTGTGGGGGCAAACAGATAGTATTTGTGGATTCTTAGGGAAACTGAATGGCAAGCCTGTATACCTGTTCCGTTGGGGGTTGACGATGACTCCCGCCGTACACCTGCACAAAGTGCGAGACACCGGGGTTGTTCCCGGCGATGCACCCTCCGACGCTCCGACGCTCAAGTCAGTAATCAAGGAAGATTATGAAAGAGCGTGAAAACTGGAGAAAGTTTGATTACACCTTAATGGAAATGGATGGGGGGTATTTATAGGCGTCTTAGGGACAAGATGAGGAATGTAATCCCCATGATATGATAAGGAATATACTCCTTGTAAACAGATTAGGAATGTAATCCCTAATTCCCAGTGGAGAGATAGGCATGAATCAGGGCCATTGATTAGGATCTAATCAGAAACCCTAATTCTATCCCTCTAGATCAGGCTTTCTTGCTGATTGAAACCCGCACCCGATCAAAGTGGATCTGTTCGTGGGTTATTGGGTCTCTGACGAAGGGATTCAGTACCCATTTCAGACCCATTGGTAGGTGAAATTACCGTTTTACCCCTGGGCTTCAAGATTCGTGCCCAATTTGGACGGTTCCGATTAAATCCCATTTTTAGCCATATCACGAGCCCCCCACTCCCAAAGACTGAGCTTGGTCAGCCTTTGAGGAGTAGTTTTACTGTTTTAATAGCTGGTGGAGTTGTATCGGAGCCCAAATGGAAGGTCTTGAATCTTGAAGGAGGTAGTGTGGTGATTTTTCAAGTGGATTGAACCCTGAGTCGCTTCTAAGCTCTCCTGGTCATGCGGTGTTCCCGTAGGAGCATCCCTTTAACCTTGCGAAGTGTCAATTCGTCGTTCGGGGGTCTTAGAAGATTGTTCTTGGCAATAATTGCTCGTTTGGGGACTAGAAAATGCTTCCCCACCTTTACAATTGCTTTCCAGGAGTTCTTCCTTAATTTCCCGAATTTTTAATTGTTTTTTCGCGATCTCTTGGTGGACGGTTAGACCTTTTTCCTTCGTTGTGTGGCCTACATGCTTGTTTCGCACTTCCGACCCCTTCCAGCGGTCGCTGCCCAGGAGGCCGAGGTCTGTAGGTGGTTCGGCACCCCTTTCCAAAGGGGAGAGGGACCTCGGCTAGGTTATGAGTGCTAAGAGGTATTTCGGCGAAGTCCGAGGTCCAATTTTTCCCCGTAACTGGGTCGGTGTCAAGAGCGCTCGGCAGCTGGTGCCGAACCCCAATTTTTCCCCGTAACTGGGTCGATGTCAAGAGCGCTCGGCAGCTGGTGCCGAACCCCAATTTTCCCCCATAACAGGGTCGGTGTCAAGAGCGCTCGGCAGTTGGTGCCGAGACCTCAACTTTTCCCCGTAACAGGGTCAGTGTCAAGAGCGCTCGGCAGCTGGTGCCGAACCCCAATTTTTCCCCGTAACTGGGTCGGTGTCAAGAGTGCTCGGCAGCTGGTGCCGAACCCCAATTTTCTCCCGTAACTGGGTCGGTGTCAAGAGTGCTCGGCAGCTGGTGCCGAACCCCAATTTTCCCCCGTAACTGGGTCGGTGTCAAGAGCGCTCGGCAGTTGGTGCCGAGGTCCAACTTTTCCCCGTAACATGGTCGGTGTCAAGAGCGCTCGGCAGCTGGTGTCGAGGCCCAATTTTCCCCCGTAACTGGGTCGATGTCAAGAGCGCTCGGCAGCTGGTGCCGAGGCCCAAGACTTGGTGTAGGATGTACAGCGGAGTTGGTGGCTTCTGCACAGCTGGCAGACGTGGCAGTCATTAAGTGTGATGGCCTCTGAACTTCTGACAGCTCTGACGGATGAGATGCCCATTTAATGCTGTGGCCTCTGAGCTTCTGTCAGATGGGACAGTAATAAATGCGGCGTACGACTGGGCGTGGTAAACGAGGCGACGATTGAGGTCACTTTTGTCGTTTTGCGCGAATGGGCCGGTAGTACAGGCCCACGAACCTCGTTTTGCGCACCCCTCTCTATAAAACTTCACTCTCCTCTCTCATTTTTCACTTCTCTTCTCTTTTGCTCAGGCGATCTTTTGTGCTAAGCGAGTGTTTCTGGTGGTCGATGTTCATTTTCTGGTGAAGTTTCCGGCAGCTAATCTTTGAAGGTAACTCATACTTAGTTTATTTCATAAACTATGTCTCTTGCTTCTGTCTCCGAATCGACCTCTTGGTCCGAGCCCTACCTTGAAGTTGTCGAAGCACGTACTCCAAGTCGGCCAGACAAGGGCAAGAAGGTGTTCGGCAAAGATACGATTGTGGAGGATCCGAAGCGTATGGGGGAGTTTGGCAGATTGCCAGGGCAGCTGACGGGTCTCCACAGAGTTCAGGGAGCTTCCAGAGGAGCACGCCGAAAGCATAGTTCATGGGAGGGGGAGGTCCTTCGAGGAGAATGCTGCGAGGGAGACGACGGAGGCGGACGAGACGGTGTCGATCCTTCGCGAACAGGACTTGGGAGTGATCCGGGATTGTTTCTAGATCCCAGATGAGTACGAGCTCATGTTGCCGGGTCCTGGGGTTAGGGCCAACTCGCCGCTGCCAGTGACCATGTGTTGCTGGCCGGTCGACGCCTTCATCGTCGGGGCTCGGCTACCTCTCCATCCGTTCGCTGTTACTGTGCTGAGTTGGTTCGGGGTCAGCCCCATCCAACTCATGCCGAACGCATGGAGGGTGATAAAAGGCTTCGTATTACACTGCCAAGCCGCGGGGATCGAGCCAGAGCTGAACGTGCTTCAGACACTCTATCGGCTCCACCAAGGGAACAAGTCAGAGTACCGATTCTATTTGGCTCCGAGGCACGACGGCAGGCTTGTCATATGCCCCGACTCCATCAAGCACTGGCGTGAGAAGTTCTTCATAGTGCGGAGTCCGGAGGCCTGGCCAATCCCCTCCGGTTGGGTGGAAGGAGTGCCGAAGAGGACGAGGGCACCGCCCAAGCTTCGTCCTGAAGAAGAAGAGGCAGTCCGGACACTTCTCGACCGGCCGAAGTACGACTGGAAGGAGCTGACCGAAGACATCTTGTTCAAGGGAGGGCTCTGCCGCGTAGATCCCAGTATGCGGCTTCTTTTTTGCTTTGTTTTTTATATTTTATTTTGTATAAGTCCTGTTGTTCTGACAAACTTTGTTTTTAATGCAGAGGCGATTGATTACGACGCGGTGCTGGCTTTGAAAGCAGGCCTCGCCAGCAAGGCGCCGAAGAAGCGCAAGAGGATCGCGACCAAGTTGCCGACCCCAAAGACTCCAAGGGTGACGGACCTCGGTCGAAGAGGTGGGGACCCTCGACAGCTCGGTTGTCGCCGGTGCAGGTACCTCGGCATCGACTGCAGTCGGCGAGTTCCCTATCGCCGCGGCCCTGAGAATGATGACGCCGCCGTTGACAGTTGCGGCTGAGGAGCTCCTGACCGAGGAGCAGAAGAGGATCCATATTCCGGACTGGCAAGTTCGGAAGCATGATGGGTTCCTCGACAACTCGCTGGTGAGCATGCAGGCCGTCAAGCATCTGGCGATGCCAAAGGATCGCGCCGCCATGGAGGCCGAGCAAGAAGGGGACGACGTCATCGAGATCGCTCGTTCGGCCATCTCGGTAAGTTTCATATTTTTGCCGTCGTTAAATTTCATTGGTTGAAATTTTCCCAACTTTTTAAGTTCTTCTCTCCTTGTCGCAGATCGTCGTCCACTTCGGACACCTCACCGAGAGGTTAGCAGCTCTGGAGAAGGAGCTGAAATAGGAGTCCGACCAGGCTCGGAAGGAGGCGGCTCGGATGGGGAACGAGCTCGACAAACTCACGGTCGGGTTCGAGGCGAAGAAGGCGAGGGTCGAGTACCTCGAGGCGCAGGTCGCGAAGCTGGAGAGCGACCTTCTTCGTTAGAAGGAGGAGGCGACCAAGTAACTGGCCGAGGCTGAGGAGGCGAAGGCTGCGGCAGTGAAGGGGGCAGAGGACGCGACCCTGGCGAAGGCGCAGGGTTACCTCGCCTAAAACATGGCTAAGGCTTATGCCCAAGCCATCGCCCGGGTGACGGAGACGTACCCCGACGTGGACTGCTCAGGGATGGAGACTATTCCCGGGACACGTTGAGGGCTTCGACCCCGAATCAGAGGGGGAAGAGGAAGAAGGGGAGGACGAACCCGAGACCGAAGGTGAAGTCACCGGCGAGGTTCCGAACACTACGGTTACCCCGCTGGCGGTGGTGTCCCCCTCGGAGAAGTCAACCCCGACCCCCTCTCGTCGCTCCGGGAAAGAGGTCGCGCCTTGACCCCGTTACTTTTGTTCTTCTTTTTCTTTCTTTTTTGTTTTTGTAATGCCTAATCGCGGACTGGCCACCTGTTGTTTTGAAATGAATGAAAAACTATATGTTTTTGGGTTCGACTCTGTGTCTTTCTGCCTTTTCTCATCAGTTCTTGAAAATTCTTGAAGTGTTAGACTTCGGCAATGTTTGAGATTTTGTTGTTTGTCTCGACTTCTTTTCAGCTCGCGGTGGTAACTCAAGCCGTCGAGCCCACTCGCTCGGATGACAATGCTCGTGCTGAGGCTGGCTTAGGGGCAATGAGGCTGTGCCTGGCGAGGTGCCGTGAGCAGCTCTATGAACTCGAGTTGGGACTGCGCCGAGCTGAAAGTGAGCGGAACCATCTTCAACTCATCCTAGATCGGCGGGACGTCGAGATCCGGCGTCTAGAGAGTAGGATCGCCGAGATGACCCCCATAGGAGAGGACGAAGGTTCGCCGACCGCCTTCAGCAACGGGCTTCGGATCCAAGGCATTCGGCACAATTTGTCAAAAATAACGGCGGAGAGGGACGACCTGCTTTCCGAGATCCGCCACCTGCAGGCTGTAGAGACGGAGCTTCGGACGGAGGGAGAGGGGCTGATGGCCAAAGTGGCCAAGCTGACGACCGAACGGGACGAGCTGACGGCCGAGGTCGATGCATTGAAGAGGGCTACGGTTGACAAGAGCATCGAAGTCACTCATCTTTGCCATCTCATAGCCAGTCGCTTTCGGTGTGCCGGACTCCGCGATACCCCCTTGCTTTGAGGTCGACGTAAAAGACGACTCCCTGAGGGAGCGGATTTCCGAGCTAGAGGCGGAGGTCGCTTGCCTGAAACCGCGCTCGGGGCCAATCAACGTCAGGAGCACTTCGTGTACTCACGCGGAGAGCGATCAAGGTATCACGTTTTATGAGCTCACGAACCGCCAGCGCATCGGCCAACCTAGTCGGGGGACGCGCAAAGTGCTGTGGCCATTTCATCGAGTGGAGCATCCGTCGGAGCGGCTGCTCGGAGCAGTGCCGAGGATACGTCTCAATTTGCCGGATTGGGGTCGAGCTCTGGAGATAAACGTCGCCGCCCTCGAGTGTCTTTGAAGCGGAACGCCCCGGTGCCACGGAAGCGCTGAAGACCTCATTTTTGGGAGCTTTTGTGTTTAGCCTAAGTGTAATAAGTCGGCATTGTAACTTTCGCTTTTCAACGCCTTGTAATCTTTGTTGTATGGAAGAGTCGCTTTGTACAGCGTCCCAATTATTAATAATATTTCTTTCTCAAACTCGCGTGCTTCTTGTAGCTTTGTGTAGTTGTTTCGTCTGTGTAGTGTGGGGGTCGGCGACATGAGTGTTCGGCCAGTGGTGCTGAGCTGCACTTTGGTCGCCTAATCTTGCGAACTTGCGAGATGAGCCGAACTTCACGTAACAGTGAGCTCGCGGGGCGCGTTCGAGCCAAGTGTTGGACCCCGAACCTTTGTTAGTGTGGATCGACGGTTGTGGGAGCAATTCCGAATGGCAAACTACTTCTAGCTCGCTTAGAAGCAAACTTGCGAGGCAGAATCGAGCCAAGTGTTGGACTCCGAACCATCGTTAGATTAGTTCAACGGTTGTGGAAGCAATTCCGAATGGCGAACTACTTCTAGCTCGCTTAGAAGCAAACTCGCGAAGCAGAATTGAGCCAAGTGTTGGACTCCGAACCATCGTTAGATTAGTTCAACGGTTGTGAGAGTAATTCCGAATGGCGAACTACTTCTAGCTCGCTTAGAAGCAAACTTGCGAAGTAGAATCGAGCCAAGTGTTGGACTCCGAACCATCGTTAGAGTAGTTCAACGGTTGTGGGAGCAATTCCGAATGACGAACTACTTCTAGCTCACTTAGGAGCGAACTTGCGAAGTAGAATCGAGCCAAGTGTTGGACTCCAAACCATCGTTAGAGTAGTTCAACGGTTGTGGGAGCAATTCCGAATGGCGAACTACTTCGAGCTCGCTTAGAAGCGAACTTGCGAAGTAGAATCGAGCCAAGTGTTGGACTCTGAACCATCGTTAGAGTAGTTCAACGGTTGTGGGAGCAATTCCGAATGGCGAACTACTTCTAGCTCGCTTAGAAGCGAACTTGTGAAGTAGATTCAAGCCAAGTGTTGGACTCCGAACCATCGTTAGAGTGAAGAGTAAAGGCAGAGAGTTGTAAACAGTTTTTACAAGTAAGATATGAAGAAGTTTTCTTTATTGACTAATGGTTGGCTGCTTCTAAAGTTGCGAGCCGTTATTTACAAAAGAGAATAAAAGAAGAACAGTACAAGTAATAGGAGAGGAACGCTTCGACATCTTAAAAATACTTAAAGAGGCGTTGGTGCTCTCTCTTGGTATTTTAGGAGATGGTCGGCATTCCAAGTCCTAGGGATCTCCCTGCCTTCGAGATCTTCTAGTCTGTATGTGCCGGGGCGGACTACTTTGGTGATCTTGTAAGGCCCTTCCCAATTTGGGGCCAATTTGCTCTTCTGACTTGGGAACGAGATGGCTAACATTCTGAGGATCAGGTCCCCTTCTTTGAGGTCCGTAGGGCAGACTCTTTTGTTGTATGCCAACTCGATCCTTCTTCGGTAGCTTTGTTGACGGATGGCCAATCTTTCTCGGATCTCATCTATCAGGTCTAGCTCTGCTCGGAGCTCTCTTGCATTTTGCTCTTTTTCATAAGCTTCTAGTCGAGGAAAGGGTATTCCGACTTCTAGGGGGATGACAGGCCTCGGACCCATTGGTGAGATTAAATGGGCTCTCTCCTGTAGGGGTCCGCTTTGTGGTGCGGTAGTTCCACAGCACGTTGGGAAGCTGATCGACCCACAAGCCTTTGGAACATTTATCCAATCTCTTCTTGATGCCGGAGAGGAGCTGTCGGTTGGCATTCTCGGCCTGACCATTCGACTGGGGATGAGAAACAAAGGAGAACCGGTGTTGGATGGCAAGGTCTTCACATAGAGCTCGGAAAGCAGCCCCGGTGAACTGGGTTCCGTTATCTGTTATTAGGACCCGAGGGACGCCTAATCGGTAGATCACGTTCTTCCAAAAGAATTGAACAACCTTGTTTTCAGTGATCGTGGCTAAGGGCTCGGCCTCTATCCATTTCGAAAAATAGTCGATCGCCACGACTAGGAATTTGAACTGGCCGGGAGCTGGCGGGAACGGCCCTAGTAAATCCATCCCCCACATCGCAAAGGGGATTGGACTTGATAGGGAAGTGAGTGGAGCTTGTGGGAGGCGTCGGATGTCGGAGTATTTCTGGCAGGAGCTGCATTGCCGAACGTGTCGTTCGGCATCTCGTAGGAGAGTGGGCCAGAAATATCCGTAATTCAACACTTTTCAGGCTAGAGCTCTAGACCCTGAATGTGCCCTGCCGATGCCCTCATGGAGTTCTTGCAGGGCGTAGTCAGCTTGCCTGGGGGAGAGACATCTCAGGTACGGCCTGCCGTCTACCAGTGTGAAAGAGCGTTTATATAAGATGCCTCCGATTAGTGTGTAATGCTCAGCTCGGGTTCTGACTCTTCGAGCTTCCTTAGGATCCTCGGGGAGGAGTCCGTCCCTTAAGAATTCGACGAGGGGTTTCATCCAGTTATCTTCAAGCAGGACGGGCAGCGACTCTAAAGAGTCGGGAGTTTCATCCTCAATACTTGGCCTCAGAAGAACCTCTATCAGGACGGTCTGCTCGAGACCTTGAAGGGAGGAGGAGGCTAGTTTGGAGAGGGCGTCGGCCTGAGCATTTTCTTCTCGGGGTATTCTTTGGATGAGGGCTCCTTCAAACAGTGCTATGAGGCTCCTAACTTTGGCTAAGTATTTGACCATCCTGTCATCACGTGCTTCATACTCGCCGAGGACCTGATTTACGACTAGCTGAGAGTCGCTGAAGATCCGGAGGCGCTACGCCCCTGCATTTCGAGCCATTCCAAGGCCAGCTATGAGTGCCTCGTATTCTGCTTCGTTGTTCGAGGCCTTGAAGTTGATACGAAGGGAGTATTGGAGGATGAAGTCATCTGGGCCTGCCAGAATGACCCCTGCCCCGCTTCCCTCATTGCAGGAGGATCCGTCCACATAAACCGACCAGATGGGTGGTCCCTTTACTGTTTGGCTGGACTCGGGGATGGTACTCTCAACTATGAATTTTGCTAAGGCCTGAGCCTTGCTCGCGGTCCGAGGCTGATAAGTTATATTGTGCTGGCCCAGCTCGATAGACCATTTCATAAGGCGACCCGAGGTTTCAGGCTTGTGGAGGACCTGCTTCAGCGGTTGGTCGGTCAGAACGACCACCGAATGGGACTGAAAGTATGGGCGAAGTTTTCTCGCGGCCATCACCAGGGCATAAGCCATCTTTTCTATCTTCGGGTAGCGGAGTTCGGCATCCCGAAGTACTTTGCTCACGTAGTAAATGGGCTTTTGAGCCCGGTCTTCTTCCCTTGCTAAAACAGCACTGAGAGTCTGTTCGGAGGCTGCCAGGTAGAGGTAGAGGGGTTCTCCAGGAATTGGTTTGCTGAGGAGAGGAGGATTGACGAGGTAAGCCTTGAGCTGGTCAAACGACTCCTGTTGCTGTTGACCCCATTCAAAACCTTTAGCCCCCCTGAGGGCCTTGAAGAAGGGGAGGCATTTCTCCCCGGACTTCGAGAGAAAACGCCCTATGGCGGCCAAATGGCCTGTTAACCTCTGAACTTCCTTAACATTTGTGGGAGGGGCCATGTCTAATATGGCCTTGATTTCTCAGGGTTTGCTTCAATTACTCGTTGGCTAACCATGAAGCCGAGGAACTTTCCTGACGAGACACCGAACGCACACTTGTTCAGATTGAGTCTCATGTTGTGCTTTCTCAGAACGTCAAACGCTTCTTGGAGGTTGGTCACATGATCGGCACCTCAGATGCTTTTTACATGCATGTTGTCAACATACACGTCCATGTTTCGGCCGATTTGAGCTTGGAAAACCTTGTTGACGAGGCGTTGGTATGTGGCTCCTGCGTTCTTCAGACCGAAGGGCATAACCCTGTAGCAATAGAGGCCCTGATCAGTCACGAACGATGTCTTCGGGATATTCGGGGGGAACATCCGGATCTGGTTGTAGCCTGAGAAGACGTCCATGAAGCTGAGGAGTTCATGTCCGAGGTGGCATCAATCAAAGTGTCAATACTCGGAAGAGGGAAGGGATCTTTGGGGCAGGCCTTGTTGAGATCGGTAAAATCGATACAAATCCTCCAAGTCCCGTTCGACTTCTTTACCATTACTACATTCGACAACCACTCGGGGTAGTTCACCTCTTGTATGAACCGGGCATTCAAGAGCTTGTCTACCTCCTCTTTTATAGCTAGTTGTCGCTCGGGGGCAAACTTGCACCTCTTCTGTTGAACCGGTTTGGACCCCGGAACAAGGCTGAGGTGGTGGACCAAGAGCTCTTTGGGAAATTTCGGGCATATCTGTAGCTGACCAAGCAAAGAGGTCTCGGTTCCTTCGGATGCACTGTACAACGTCCGAGCATAGGGCAGACGGGAGGGTCTTGCTAACAAAGAACTTTTGAGTTGGATCCTGCTCAGAGAAGAGCACTTCCTCCAACTCGTCCACCTGGCTCGGACGTTGGCCGGGCAGCGTCTTGGGGGATCTCCAGAGTTTCTAGGGAGAGGACTGGACCGAGGGTAGAGGTCATATAGCACTTGTGGGCCGCTTCCTAGTTGCCTCTCACTTCTCCTACCCCGGCTCGAGTGGGAAACTTCATCTTGAGATGGTACGCCGAAGGGACGGCTTCTAGAGCTGCTAGGCCAGGTCGGCCTAGGATGACATTGTAGGCTGCAGGGACATCCACAACCATAAAATCCATCGACTCCGTTCGGGTAGTAGGAGTCTTGCCAGCGGTTACATCGAGGATAATTACCCCTTCAATAGTCACTGGTACTCCCGTGAACCCATGGAGCGTGTAGCCAGCGGGCTTAAGTCTTTCTCTTGACAGCTTGAGGCCCTTAAAAGCGGCGAGGAAGAGGATGTTAACGGAGCTGCCGTTGTCCACTAGGATCCTCTCCACTTTGAAGTTCGCCATGTGGAGGTTGATGACGAGCGCGTCACAGTGCGGGGTGCGGACACCTTCAAGATCTTCGTCAGAGAATGTGACGGGCACTCCGAAGCCTTTGGGAGGAGGGGTGGCGCGGTCTGAATTGACTTCTCTAATGAATGCCTTTCGAGAGGAGTTTGAGGAGCCCCCCATTGGGCCCCTAATGAATGAGGTGTAGGACATGCTCCTCTTCGAAGTCGGACATTTCATCGCGCTCCAGATGCTTATTAGCCCCCCGAGGCGGGGGAGGAAGGTCGGCTCGGTCCTTCCTCACGAATCTGCCCCTCTAGATGAGGGCTTCTATCTCATTCTTCAAGGCCCGACAGTCATTGGTGTCGTGGCCATGGTCCCGGTGATAGCGGCATCATTTCTCTTTATCCCTTCTTTTGCTGGGGGTGTTCATTTTTGGAGTGGGGGGTATGACCCCTTCTTTCTCAACTTCCATCAAGATGGTAGAGACATTGGTGGTGAGAGGAGTAAACTTCTCGAATCTGGGGGGAGGTCGGCGCTGGCCGGCATTATCCTTCTGGAGCTTCTTGGCTCCTTCCTCTTGAACCCAGAGGAAGACCCCTCCAAGTGAGGGCGGTGCTCGGCTTCCTCGGCCCGAATATACTTTTCACTTCGGAGGAGGAGGTCTGAAAAGTTCTGTGGGGGCTTCTTGGCGAGGGAGGAGCGGAAGCTGGAGTTGAGGACGTTGGATTGAAATGCTGCTGCAGCGACCGACTGGTCGAGGGATGCTATGGACCTGGCTTCAGCTGTGAACCTCTTCACATAGTCTCTCAACATTTCACCCTTCTTCTGGTGGAGGTACAGTAGCGAGATGCTGGTCTTCTCAGTTCTACGGCTACTTACAAAATGGGTGACAAAGAGGGTCTCGAATTGCTCAAAGGAGAATATCGAGGACGGGGCAAGGCGAGAGTACCATTCTCAAGCTGGACCCTTGAGAGTTGCGGGAAAGGTTTTACAAAGGAGAGCATCGGAGGCTTGATGGATGAGCAATAGGGTCTTGAAGCTCTCGATGTGATCGACGGGGTCAGTCTCCCGGAGTAGGTCTCAAATTGAGGAGGCTTAAAGCCGATTGGTACGGGTGCATCCATTATGGTTCGGGAAAAAGGAGGTCTGCTACGACGAAGAGTCCTTCCTCTAAGCTCTTCTTCTCGGTCTAATTGACCCAAGCGCCTCTCCATCTCATGGAGACGGCGGTATACAGCGTCATCCCTTCGTCGATAATCAAGCGAGCCCCTAGACTCGTCTTCGTACGAGGGAGAGCGGGGGCTACGACGACGGTAGCTTCTGGAGCGGCGAGGGCTTTGCACATGCCGGGGGTTGCTGGGAGCTGGAAGAGGAGATGGGGACCGTCGGCGAGGACTTCGGACCGGAGGACGAGAGGGGATTTTGGGAGCATTGGTGTTGGGACAGAGATTGAGAGCTTATAGGACGGTTGCTTGGAACTGCTGGAACTCGGCACGGGTGATGGGTGCCTCATCGTTCCGGAGGTATTGCCGACCGGCAGGGGAATGCGGTCTTCTTCTGCGATGTTCAGGAGACTCTCTCCGCTCCCTCCTGATCGAGGACCTTCTGCAGTCTCGGCGATGGGGGCTTCGCTCATCCGGACATTGTTGGCGGGAGGCTCCCTCTCGGGCCCGCTTCCCATCCAGACGGTGGCGAAGATCCACATCTTTCGGCCGATTGGGGACTTTTTGTTGGAAGTCAGAAGCCCGGGGATTATGGGAAGCCATAGAATCCGAAGAGGCGTTGTGGATCGAAACATGGTCCTGGTGGAGAGGTTGTTTCTGAGGGTTAGGACCCTTAGGAGGTGGCTGATTCGGAGGAGGAGGAGGAAGGTCCTGTTGGAGTGGGTCTTCCGCTGGAGGAGGAAGTTGCCCCTGCTGTTGGGTAGGTTGGATGGGAATTTCTTGCTATTGATCGGGGTTGGGTCCTCGGTTGGACCCTCTGGATCTGACCTTTCTAGGAGGCATGGCCGGAGAGGATCTGACCAACGGGAAGAGGGGAGGCTGCTATTCGTATGTTTTTCACAGACGGCGCCAATCTGTTGCCGCTAAATCTGGTGTGGGGGCAAACAGATAGTATTTGTGGATTCTTAGGGAAACTGAACGGCAAGCCTGTATACCTGTTCCGTTGGGGGTTGACGATGACTCCCGTCGTACACCTGCACAAAGTACGAGACACCGGGGTTGTTCCCGACGATGCACCCTCCGACGCTCAAGTCAGTAATCAAGAAAGATTATGAAAGAGCGTGAAAACTGGAGAAAGTTTGATTACCTCTTAATGGAAATGGATGGGGGGTATTTATAGGCGTCTTAGGGACCAAATTAGGAATGTAATTCCCCGTGATCTGATAAGAAATATACTCCTTGTAAACAGATTAGGAATGTAATCCCTAATTCCCAGTGGAGAGATAGGCATGAATCAGGGCCGTTGATTAGGATCTAATCAGAAATCCTAATTCTATCCCTCTGGATCGGGCTTTCTTGCTGGTTGAAACCCGCACCCGATTAAAGTGGATCCGTTCGTGGGTTATTGGATCTCTGACGAAGGGATCTAGTACCCATTTCAGACCCATTGGTATGTGAAATTACCGTTTTACCCCTGGGCTTCAAGATTCGTGCCCGATTTGGACGGTTCCGATTAAACCCCATTTTTAGCCATATCATTATTATTATTTTTATTGTTGCTTGAACATTGAATAAGTGTATTTGGTTTATTGGATATTATTTGTATTTGGGCGATGTGACCCATGATATTGTTTTCTCCAGACTCTGATTTATCTGAGAATATTGTATTTGGTTTCAAGTAAATTTCTGTTGGTAATTTGTTTCAATTATGAATGAATGGTTGTGCCTTTTGCTTCGACTCTGATTAATTCTGTGATGTGTTGTAAAGATTCTGAAACAGCTTAAGGATGATAAAAATCATTCGCTGGGCTTTTGTTACGTATCTGTATTCCGTATTCCTTATTGGGAAGCAGGGCGTGACAGTTACATTTAGTCTCATTGCTCATGATTGCACTAGGTTATCATTATTTTCTTATTCTCAATTATTGGCCCATCTTGGCCCCTATCAGGGCCATATCTGACCCAAGTCCGGCCCATGCCCGGCACATGAAATGCATCCATACTTACTTCCATATACTAACTTCACAAGTTATTAGTACTAGGATTTACTATTTCTCCATTACTACGAGTTACATTCCTTCACTAACTAAACATCACTCATGCTTAGTTGGTACAACTAAACCCAAATTTCAAGTTACTAACAATTATTCGTTCAACTAAAACCATTACTCGTTCCCCAAACCCAAACAAAACCCTACTTTTGAAAACCCTAGGGGCGATAGCGACCCTCATCGCCGCCGCCCGCTAGCCCTCCATCGTCCCCCTTACCCTTCTTCCTCGACGAGCGACCACCCCTTCCCTCACTCCGTTGAAGCACCTACGCGACCTCGACAAAAGACTCTGATGGGTTCTTCCCCAAACCCATTCAAGATCCGACAGTCACTCCTCTTGCGACCGCACTCCTCTTACGACCGCACCCCTGTCTCCCATCGTCGATGGTCAAGGAGCTCCGTACCCCGATGTCGTCCCTCTTGCGGCCGCACCCAGGATGGTCAAGGATCACCGTACCCCATTGTCGTCGCTCACTCACACGACGAGCAACGATCCCTCCCTCCCTCTTGTCTCCCGTCTCCAACTCCTGAGCAGAGTGCGGCTCAGATCTATGGTGTGGAGCTTGAGGCGACGTCAGGCTGACGTCGAGCTTCTCCGACGATCGCTGAGGCAACAGCAGCGACTTCGGGAGCTTTTCAACTTCAGCCTTGACAGCAACATCCACCCTTCTCTACCCCTCTTTCTTTTCAAGTATGTTGAGAATCAAAAGTTCTTGATTTGGAGATTGGGAATCTGTTTCGTGTTGTTGAACATTGTGATTGCAGAACTTTAAGCATGATTGTGTTCAGACCCTATTTGTTGTTTGCATCTGTGTGGGAGGATTGGAGGAGTTGCCTGGGTTTGGTTTTTGATTTGGTGCGAAATATGTTGTGCAGCACATTTGTGGGGCTTGGGCCCGAAGATAGGGACCCCCCATGAGTTACGCTCATTTGTTGCAGTATGGGGCTTGAGTTGGGTTTGACTTGGTGTTAAGATTAAATATCCAAGTCGGGGTATGCGATGGTTGCAATGAAGAGAGAGTAAGTGCGGTATTAGTAAGGTATTATTAAGGAGGGTGGAGGAGGTGTCTGAGTTGGATTTGATTCGGTGTGAAGAATGAGGTGTAGTATAGTTGTGGGGCTAGGTCCCGAAGACGAGGTCCCCCCATGATTGTTACTGCACAGGGTGAGGCTTGGGCCCGCAGAAGGGGTCCCCCATGAGGTGCACAGAGGGGAGATGTTTGTGTTTTTGGTCGGCAGTATAGGAGTCACACCCTAAAATCGATCTTCTTTAATCCACTGCCACAGACTTTGCAACAGCACCGCCACTACGCCCTCATCATTGACCCTAAAATCTACAACGTCCACCACCTGCAGGGGCGAGAGGTGGAGGAGATTCTTCAGATTAGCTGTGATTTGGTTGGGTTTTACGTGAGTGAGAGAGTGAGAGAGTGAAGATATTGCTTCTCACTACTCTATGTAGGTGTCTGTTTGTGTTTGTGAGAAATCACCTGAGAGAGTATAAACATGAGAGAGGTGAGTACCATCTTCATTGCTCTCTTAGACTGTGTCCGTGGTTAGGGTTAGTGGGAGTTTTGCTTAGTGAGAAATCGCTTGTGAGAGCTAAAATGTGAGAGAGGTGAAGGTATCCTCTCCACGGCTCTACTTTGGTTGTGACTGGGCAGAGAGTGAGTATGTTGGAGAGGGTGTGGGAGAGGGGGAGGAGAAGGTTGGGACCGGCGAATATCCAAATCCCACGTGATTCGCTTCAGGTGGATGTGCGCGCCCCATGAAGGCGGTGCACGAAGCTTACGTGACGTACATACAATTAGTTGGTACTCGCTATGTGATTGGGTCTAAGCTGGGGTCTAGTACATTATTGGTGGAGGTCGGGGACAAGCTGTAGCCGGTTTGTCCTTGTTGTAGTTTTTAGTTTTTGTGGCCCACCTTAAAGGGTGTTAGAGTGAGCCCTGATTGTATGTATTGGTTATATTGCTTCATATTTTATTTTGTTGTCTGTAGGTTGTAATTTGCCCCAGTACTCTGAGTTTGTTTGATTAATTCTCATTAATGAAACAGGGTGGCCTTATTCCACCTTTTCCTTCAAAAAAAAAATTTACAATTATTATGAAGCTATTAGCAATTCTTAGTCAATCATAACTTAACAATTTTACTTAAAGTTACTTACTAGCTCTTTCAATTGCTTACTAATATATCACCTCCAATCATGAACCATTTTACTAACATGATTCCTCTTGTTAAAAATTTACTACTAGTTCACCATAAATTCTCACTTTCACATTATAGCTTACCAGTTCAAAAATTTAAACTTGTTATCTCAATTGAGAGTTTACTAACATAGACTATTATCATTTAATCCATTGAATTCAATTCTACTACTTACACCTTAAACTCACTAACAAAATTCTAAAGCTCTTATCAACATGAATCCACAACTCTTATTTATGCTGCTTAATATAAACTAAATTCAAATCCATTACACACCAAGGTTACTAACAAAAGCTTACTAATATACTCCACTTCATCACATTAAGCCTACTAACATGCTTTACTTCACAACATTATGCTTACAAACATGCTTTGCTTCATTACGTTAAGCTTACCATCATGCTTTTAAGCCTTCCATGAATATTATGAACAATTCATCTACAAATTTCCTACACCAAGCTATCATAAAATCATAATTTTTTGCACTTTACAATCCAACAAGCATTATCTTACACTCTATAACCAAAAACCATTATTTTAGTTACAAACTCTTGATAAAGATTGCAACTTTATGTTCAAAAATTATCTTTTTAAGCATCAAAGCCTTTGAATTTCCAACTTTATATTCGTACAATCCATCATTATGCTTACTAACTTTCATTTATAATTTTTATTTTTATTTTCATGCACAAGATGAAATCTTTATTAGCTATAATCCACTTTTACACATCTTTTATGCATAAAGATGCAATCTTTAGTTATAGATTACCATTTTTTCCCATACAAATATAAATAATTTCATAGGCTAAGAAGAAGAACACCTACCTTTACTTGAATGAATATCTAGCTTCTTCCTCTTAATCATCCTTCTTGATCCCAAGCTTCAAAAGTTCTAGAAAATTGATAAGAAATTAATTAGAATAGGAAAATAGGATAAAGAAATTGAACTAGGAGTGAACTAAGGCTTCACCTTCTTCTCCTTAAGCCTTGTCCGAAATCCAAATGAATGAGATTGAAGATGAGTAATTGTTGGAGATTGAATTTGAAGTAGAGTAAATTTGGAGTAGAAAAATATTAGAAAGATTAGAGTTTCGATTTCCTTTGGTTTCCTTCTTTGTTCTTTGTTCTTGTTTGTTTGTTTGATTGTTTTGTTGTTGAAATGAGACAAATTCATTCTATTTTATAGGATGAGCCAAAAAGATCAGTAGAGGGGGAGACAACTACTTGGCTGGATTTGGAGCCAAGTAGAGGGAGAGTTGAGTGGAGTGTAGGATCTTCTAGAAACCCTTTCTCATCATCCTACACTCTAACCCTAACCCTCAAGAACAAAACAATCCATACACTTAAATTATTTTAGTATTCAATCATACAACATACATTTAATTATAGGCAATTTATTGGTCTGTATTATAATTTATAATTGATGCATACAATTTTACAATACAATCACAATGCAATCTATATACAATTTATAACATTATATATTATATAGTTTGAAAGTACAATTTCTATTAATATTTTCATACAAAATAATTATTCATTATTTTGGGGATTTTAAACCGACAGGGTAGGTTTTTTTAACTAGGACCCAGACCCGATTCTCGCAAGTCTGGGTTCGGGTGCGGATCCAATTTCTGGACCCATGAGGTACCAGGTCTGGGTTCGGGTAATGGAGGACCCGACCCGATACTAGCTCTAATTAATAGGCTAATTAGGTATGACAAAATATCAACTTATCCTCATATATTGCGTTGGTGGGATGGATTGGTAAAGTTTTGTAGTAGTTTTGTGAAGAAAAACAACGGATCCATTTATAATAGGAGTGTTAGTCAGGGCCGGCCATGAGTTTACGGGGGCCTAAGGCGAACTCCCGAAATGGGGTCTCCATACAAAATTTATTTTTTAAAAAAAATTGTTTGCTACAATTCTTAAAAACCTATATATATAAAGAAATAGATAGAGATTTGGGGATTTGAGGAAAAAATCTCCATACAAAACTAAGACAAATTAAAATAAGTCAGCCCAAGTACTAATTTTAAAAATAAAGGTCAAAAAAATTCAATTTGTAGCCCCTAAAAAAATTACGCACAAAATACGCATAATAAATATAAGGAAAAATTTTTGGGGTTTCAAAATTGCAAGAAATTCGGGGGCCTGAGGCGGCAGTCTCCCCTACCTCCATTGGGGGGCCAACTTTGGTGTTAGTCTAAACTAGTTGTTGGGTATAAGACGATATGATTAAAAGGGTGTTACGAAAATAAAAAAGATTTATGTTTAGTATGACGACAATTTGAAGAGAGATCCATGGTTAATAGTACTAGTAAACTGCACGTGCGATGCAAATTCTATTTTTTTTATATATAGTAAATAATATGACGTAATCTGGCTTCGAACCTAAGACCTTCCTTTACTCATACATACTCTTTACAAATTATCCCTAGTGACAAACTTTTATTTTATATGAGTGACACTTTGTAAATAATTATGTCGTAAATAAATTTAAACTTTGAGGGTATTATAGTAACTAACAACAGTTGAGTAAATGAATGGTTAATATAACTCCCACTTAAATATGAACTAGTAATATACACGTGCGATGCACATATTAATTTTTTTTTAAAAAAATATCGTAAAAACTTTGATTTACACGTGCGATGCATGTCTTGATAAATATGATTATATATCTTTAAAAGTAAATGTGAAGACTATAATGGAAAAGTTGGAGTTGCACATAAGTAGGTAGAATTACAACTCCAACTCTTCCATTATAATAGTTATTATATATTATATTATAGATAGATGGATAGATAGAGAGATAATAATTTATACGTGTGATGCACATTTAATATATTAAAAAAAATTAAAGTAAAAAAACTGACGTAGTGAGGACTCGAACCTGAGACCTCATTCATATTAGTGTTGGATCCTGAACTAGTCGACTTATATGAGACTGTTGTGTTTTCGAATAAGACTGCATCCTTCTGAACAGACGACCTATTTTAGAAGCCAGTCGACTGGTCTTTTCGGAAAACTTTCTATTTTCATGATTAACAAGAATTTTTGGCTTTTCAAAGAAATCATACAACTTATTCTTTACACTAGAAGCAGAATAAAGCTTATTATCACTAGTGTTATTAGAAGAATGACATTTTTCAAGAATTTTTTGAAAACCAAGTCCAAATGTTTTATTAGACTGATCTTGATTTTGAAGAACTTCATTTAAAAAAAAAATTCCCTTATTGAACTTAGATACATTCTTAGATATCTCTTCATACTTCTTTTTTTGAAATATAAGATCTATATCCAAGTTGGAAATACGAGAAGTTAAAGACTTGACTTCAACTTGTAAATTAAGGTTTTTTTGAGAAATAGTTTGATTAACTTTCTCTAGATTCTTACCTTTTATTTTCTCCTTTTTTATTTCTTGAAAAAATTCATTAAAGACTTCTAACAAATCACTAGAATCTATACTATCACTTACATTGCTTTGATTTGCCATGAAGAACACGTTTGCAACTTCATTAGATTCCTCATTTTCTTCTTCCGAAGATGAATCACTATCATCCCACGTTGCTTGGTAGGCCTTCTTATTTTTCATGTACTGGTTCTTGGTAAATTTGTCCTTCTTGAAGTTTGAGACTTTGCCTTTAGACTTTGCATTCTCTAATGGACAGTCTTTCTTCATGTGACCTATCTTATTGCATTTGAAATAAGTAGGAGGTTCATTAGTTTCCTTTAATCTTGAATTAAATTTACCTTTGGGAAGGAACTTTTTAAATTTTCTTGTGAACATAGTCATTTCTTCTTCATCGTCTTCATCATCTTCTAATTCAGAAATAGCCTTGAAAGCAAGAGTTTTCTTTTTGGCTTATTCCGGTTCTAAGTCCTTCTTGCGCTCCTCCAATTGTACTTCATAAGCCATTAGATTTTCAATAAGATTTTCAAGCGAAAGTTGTATTAAATCATTGGCTTCTTCAATTGCGGTAGTCTTCTTTTCCCATTTGGGAGTAAGAGCGCGAAGAACCTTTCTCACCATCTCCGCTTACGTATATGTTTTGCCAAGAGCCACAAGGGAATTTGTGATGTCGGTGAATCTTGTTATCATCTCCGATACGCTTTCATTCTCCTTCATTCGAAACATCTCGAACCTGTGAACAAGAACAGAAATTTTAGATTCCTTGACCGTATTTGTGTCTTCATGTGTTACCTCAAGAGTATGCCAAATTTAGAATGCCGTTGTTGTGGTTGACACACGGTTGAATTCTTCTTTGGTAAGTGCACAAAAGAGGGCATTCATCGCCTTTACATAGTTCATGGTATTACTCTCCATATCGTCATTTCATTAAGCATAGGGAAGAGTAGGCAACGTATACTCCGTCTCAGTCATGTTCCAAATCTCATAGTTGATGGATTGTAAGTAAATCTTCATTCTACATTTCCGGTAGTTGTAGTTTATTCTATCAAAGAGAGGCGGCCTTTGTGTAGATTGACCTTCGTGGTATTGATTTGCATTTGAATATGAAGTAGATGCCATTGCGATTAACCAGGCTCTAATACCAAGTGTTGGATCATGTATGCAAGGCAGATAACACTCGGGGGGATGAATTGTGTTATAAAAAAACTTTAAAAAATATTTAATCGAAACACCTGTTAAGTCAACTGGGACGAAAAACCAGTCGACTGAATCGACAGATAATTAAACAAGAGACTTGATCAACTTGAAGAACAATGAGTCTGTAAGTCAACTTAATAGGAATACAAGTCGACTGATCAGACACAGACAAACTAAATAAAATGCAGCGAAATTAAATTTACAAGTTAGAAAGATCAAACCACAGAGAATCAGCAATGCTAACATAGCGATATATCCTGGTTCGGTCCTCCCGACCTACGTCCAGTCCCCAAGCAACCCACTTGAGATTTCTCACTATTCTTGAAAAGATTTACAAGAATACCCTACGACCTTTGGCAACAACCATGCCAAATCCGTAGACCTTTCTCACCACTAGAGAGAGCATGACCCTACTCTACAACCTAGAGTGAACACTGGCTCTACACCAAGAGCCCTTCTCTCCAACCGAGAGTACCACTCTCAAAACCCGAGAGTGAACAATAAAGAAATCGAAAATTACAACACCTAGAGCCTTGATTTTTGAATGTGATTTTTGTGTTGAGTTTATAGGCTAACTTCTAATCGCAGTCTTGAACTTAATCGTTGTTATACAAGACTGAGATTAGAGAACCAAGTCTAAGAGAGTGAGAGTTCTTTGAAAACTTTGAGTTCCTTTTCTACACTTGAATAAAAGCAAAGACTTGTTTAATACATGGGATAACCTTTTCCAATTGAAATCTGGACTCATTTATAGAGTAGAAATTCCAGGGTCGTTATAAAACAGTTAGCCAACTGCCATCAAACGGAAGAAAATATTTTGAATTCGAAAATCAAATTTAAACTCTTAGAAAACTCTCAAAACTGCTCAAACAATCGACTGGGTTGCTAAAGCAGTCGACTGGTCAGAGCCTGAGTAAGTTCGGATTATTTTGTACTTGAATAGTCGACTGCTTTAGCAAAGTAAGTCACTGGTACTTGACAGCTGAACTCATACAAGCTTGAATTTGACATTTTTTATTTTAATAAACTTTATTTTAGTCCTAGGGTATTGTGTGAGTGTGTGCATCAAGGCTATTACAAGATTTCTAAGCAAACATATCAAAGATTACAATTTTGTACATCAATTTATATAAACATTCTTTTGTTCTTGAGCTGATCACTTTGAGAATCTTTGAAGCTTTGAGTACGCACTGCAAGAGACATGTTAAAAAGAACATTCACATGCAATGCACACGTTGTAGTCATCAAAATCAAGAATCTACAATTAGTTATGCACGTGCAATGCACGCGTTGGTATATTTACAAATGACACTAAGGCCTTATCCCATTATATTACTGTTATAATTATAATTGATTGATGATGAGATCAGGTCATCTCCTCATCAAAGATGATGAGATAGAAGATGATGTGATCGAAGACGATGATATTTTTGGGGAGGGAGAGACGTTCGCGAGTAAGGAAGCGAGAGGGAATATCGGGAGAGAGATAGATAGGAGGCGTGATCGATCTGAGTTTTTTTGGGGAGAGAGAGGGAATTTCAAGAGAGATGGAGAGGAAGGTAGGTTTTTTATTTATTTAAATAATTAATTGGAGTTTAATTAGGTTGGGGTGAGATTAGAATTGTGGTTTAGAATTAGTTAGGTTAGGGTTAGATCTAATTGTGTGGTATAGATTTAATTGAGAGATTGTAATACCCCGGATTGTACGATACTTCTATATATATATATATATATATATATATATATATATATATATATATATATATATATATATATATATATATGTATGCATGTATATTGTCTGTATGCGTACATATGATTGCAATGTTTTTTTTTAATATATGAATGTTGGAGTGAGTCCATGTTTGCAGGACGGTTTATGAGGATGGTTGCGTCAAAAAGATGCACGAGAATAAGGAGGACCGATACTGGTATAAACACTAGTTTTTTGTGCGACGCCTATGCAAATATAACATTGTATGATACTACGGTGGGTATATCTTGCGTACACTCGATGAACCCCTCATCTCGCATCAAAGAACCCATTTAAGAGTTAAAATGGGCAGCCAACACACTACACCTTAAAACCATTGGCTAAGCCCATGGTTTCACTCCAAAACAAGCTACAACCCTACACCCTACCTCCTTGAAATCTGGCCTCACTTCTCCCCCTCTTTCCTCACTCATTCCTCCATCAAAAGCCCCTCATTTTCATCTCTCTTGTTCTGAAATTTCAGAATTCAACCAAGAAAAAAAGAAGAGAATAGAGAAAGAAGAGAGAATGAAGAAGGAGCTTAAGAGGGATTCTCAAGGAAGGAAAGCTCTAGGAAATCAACTACTCTACATCAACTCAGGCTGGGGAGTTACTCTAAATCTTTCTTATTGTCTTTTGATTAAATTCTTGCATGCATGTGTGGTAGTAAGTGCTAGGATGAACATCTAAGAAGTTTGGAAGATGAAATCAGAAACTGGAATTAGAATCTTGATCTGAATACTATTTTCTAGATTTTTCGAGAGCACTCCACATAGAATCAGACCATGAAATGTTTAGATATTGTTCTTATATATGTGTAGATGGTTCATGATTTATTTCGGATTTTTCTGAGAAGGTTTGATATTTTAATAAAATCTAATTGTAGAACTATGTCGTAAGGCAGAATCAGCATTTGGTTAATAGGATGACTGATATTGTTGGAATTTTCATTATTTATTGGAGCATTTTCTTAATCTGAAATGTTTACCCTATTTCCCACTTGTGTCTAGATTCTACAGTAAAATTAGGGAAATGTTCGGATGAATTTATAGGCATGATAAAAATTGATCTTTAATCAGTAGCTGGAGCTAAACTGAAGAACATGATGATTTTCTGTGCTTAACAATTATGTAGAACTCAGTGTAGACTTGGAGTTTGGACATGAAACCTTTTGCATGTTGTTCACTATAATCTCTAGTTTCATCTCTGTAAATTTTGTATCAATTGGATGAGTATAGAATTTATGATGATTTTATTAGCATGTATTGTGCTGGTTTCAGCCAAATTTGATACCCTGTAGAGATTGCACATTTGAGGCTTCTTAAGAGTAAAATTTGTGGAACTGTTTCATAAGAGGATTATAGTAGACATCAAGACCTTTCCAACATGACCTATTTAGATATTTCTAGTAAGTGGTTGATTTATTGTGATTTTTGTAATACTGGATAGAAACCAGAAATCAAGCTGAGTGCTCTGATTTAGAAAGTCCTAGTGTGTGACTTGGTACATTTGTGAGAGATGTGTGTGTTAGGGTGATCTATTGGTGTATTTGGGACTCATGACCAACTAGAGAGTTGTTGAGGACATCCACACCTTTCTATAGAACTTGGGTTTGTAACACTCTGATAAGGGAGTAGTGTTTATTGCTAGTGGTAAGGCGCAGCCTGTGTACAGGAAATACACAGGCTGAGGCTTGAGAGGCTATTTTGAGGACCTAGATGATGGAGTTTGAGTTTATGATCAACTAGAAAGTTATAGCCTAGGTTCTTACCTTTCTGGATTGAGCTTGTACACCCCAATCGGAGTTGTATCGAGGGAGTTATGACCTTTTTAAGATTCGGACAGAAACCCCGTAGGTTGCTTAGTCTTGAGACTTTGACTAGGTATTGTGACAACTCGTTCCCCCGTATACTGTTAGAGTTAATAACTCTTGTATGGGGACGTTGGTATCAGTTGTTAGTGTTGTTGACTCCCATGGTGGGTGTGTGACTCGAGTTAGTCACTAGGGTAAGGGATACCCTGCATCTGTCGACCCTAAGTTGTGAACTTCCATCGAAGCGTAGGACATCCAAGCCGTGCCATTCATATGAGTTCATAGCCCGGGTTAGGGGTGAACACACATTCATTACCGGATTAGGGGTGAATGTAGGCCATAGTGCTGGACAATTCCAAAGCAGGGAAGTGGCGAACCGGATCGGTATCGCCAGGGCCAGAGGTTGATAGGCAAGTTTGGAAGCAATCTGATCTTTTACCCAAAGTGATTAGAGTAAGGCTAGGATTAGAGTGACATCTTAAGGGGTTGGGTAATTGCATTAGTACTAGCAGACCATAGTCAGTGTTGTACCTTCCTGTCGTAGGGATACGTTTTCAGCACTCATGAGTGAGTCCTCGACTCGTATCTCGATCTGTTAATTTCCAAAGTTTTGCCAGAGTAAGCTACGGGAGGCTAGGGGGACTACCCCTGAGGCACTCACATTCCTATGCACGTGGGTTTTGTTGATTTGGTATATATAAGTTCATAGCCCGGATTAGGGGTGAACACGCATGCGTCAGTCCATAGCCCGGGTTAGGGGTGGACACATGAATCACACGGTCTTGCGACCGGATTCAACGCGGCTTTCTAAAGAGGTCCGTGCGCGGGTACCGAGTGGCAAACACGACCACCACTTAGGCACTGCAGTGGCGGAACTAGACCGACCAGCTGCAACCTCCTTGTGCAACGGACAATCTATTGGGAACAGGATGAGTACAAGGGTAGGATGCATGGCGAGGGATTGAACCCTACAATCAGGAGAGGCGAACTCCTTGGAAAGTATGTAGTATGGGATGCATATGTTTCAGTCGAAGTTGATTTTGGGGAAGTATGTATTATGGGATGCATACGTTCCCAAATGAATTGCATTAGAGTAGGTGCATCGTGTGCATTCTTGTTTGTGCATTAGATTAGGCCATGCTTGGTTCTGGAACACATGTAGTATGGGATGCATGCGGATCCAAATTTCCAAATCTTGCTTGCTTTAGAATAGGCTTGTGATTGGTGCATTTAGTTGTTAGATCATGGTATACACGAGCACTACATAATTTAGGATGCACGTTTCTCTTTCCATTCAAAATAGTTTGTGGTTGCTAGTTTGGAGGATCGGTGTTATTATCAGTATTGCATCAGTTGAAGTACTGACATTCCCCACCTTTTATGTACCGATTTTACTTTTCGAACAGGTGCAGAGATATCAGAGTCGCGCAGCAGAAGACTCAAACCAAGGAACAAGCCCCAGGGAAGCAGATTGACCGTTCAGCGGAGTTCGGTAGTGATCCGTTGACAACCATTTCGAGAGACAGTTGTTAACTTTACAGGAGGAGTTGATGTACATTTGTAATAAGATGTAATGAATTAATGTAATTTGTATTCTTGTTCAAAGAACAAGACATTGATTATAATCAATGATGTAATGACTTTATTTGGCAATAAAAAATTTTTAAATTTCCTTGTTATTACTGTGTTGAGATGCATTTGAAGGCAAAGATTCTGGTTACTTCTTAAGCTATCCTATATCTCGCCTAAGTAAATTTCGAGGACGAAATTTTTTTGTAAGGTGGGTAGGATTGTAACTCCCTGTCCCAGTTGTACGTATTTTATTACGTGAATTTTTGTACTTCAATTTTCAGATCAGTTTTATTTCTCTCTTTGGACTCTTTATCTAAAGCCAGAATATTTTTCTGATCAATTCCATAATTTTGTGATTGTTCGACCGGAGTTTAAATACAAAATTTAAACTCTGATTAATCCTAATCCTAATCCTAATCCTAATCCTGCCTAATTCTACGCCTAACTCATACTCCTGACTTCTCCTCCTTATTCCTATTTTCTAACCTAATCCCCACTAACCCCTCATTTTCTCCTTCTACGCCTAACTCTCACTTTTTTTTCCACACACATGTTTGATTTTTCTACACCCCCTCCTATCACTTCCTTTCTATATATATACACACACACACATGCAGAACCTCCCACCTCTTTCTCTTCTCTTATCTACATCCCATTCTTCATTTTTCCTTCTTCTCTTCCTCTGCCTTCTTCACACCCGAGAGCTCAAGCAACACCCGAGCTCCACTTTACCTTCCACCTTCGAGCCAACGACTCCGCTTCTACGATCCCGTGAACCCCGAAAAACAACCCGATGCCGCGCCACCTTGTTGTTGTCGTCGCTCACCGTTGCTACCGTTACTCGCTAGCTACCGTCTTGCTGCCATTCTTACCGTCGTTGTGCCGCCGTCCGTCGCTTCTTCTTTCCGTGGTTAACACTACCACCGTAATCGTCACGTTATAAGGCATGTACCTTGTACACTATTTTTGTTCTCGTACAAGCATTTTCCTTTGACTCGTAGCAAGTAGTCTAGTTATCATCATATTTTATTGTCAAACTCCATTCTAATCACTTGTTCCATGCTATATCAACTCAAGAGTGAACCGTTAACACATTTCGAATCGTGTTATCGAATATCGAATATTCAACCTTACTATCTCTAAAATTTCTTGACCTTGCACTAAGAATTCGACTATGTTCCCGATACTGGATTGAAGATTTTCTACATGGAAATCGTAGTGTATTGCTTAAGTAACTTACGATATAGTAATGCTCTCTCAGCTTGTTCCCCATGATCCAATTTTCTTTCTGTAACAAATAGTCATATCTTTCCCTATCGCATACCTCTGTTATAGTACTAAGTGGATTTGGCCTATCGAGTTCTGAATCCAGAACATCTTACGGTTTCTCAATCGGATGTATAGATTGTGAGATATCGCGATTTTAGTACTATCATATTGTGAATTTCTGAACCTGCACGGGATTACTAACCGGTATCTCGTACTGAGAATTCGACCATGTTTCCCGACACTAGATCAGAAAACTTTCTACATAAAAATCGTAGCCCTTCGAGTCTAGATATCCGAAACATCCTACAGTTTCTCAATCCGATGTATAGATTGTGAGATATCGCAGTTTTAGTATTGTGACTCCGAATTTCCAGAATGCGCGCGAAACATCGAAACCAGCGAAGAATGAATTTGTACGCATAGCTACTGTCTTTAGAATGTATCGTGTGAAAATGCGTTGGAACCGAAAGAGAGTCTACTTTCTAGAATCTCTAACGGAATCGAATTTGCTTTTCTGTAACAACGGAAAAGTGAATTTGAATGCAGATATGTCAAATTGTCTAAAAATTCATCTATACATTTTTGCATATAAACCCGTTATGTTTCATATTTAATGAACTGAATGTATTATTGTTCTTGTAATAATAACTTGCATAGATATAATAGGTTGATAGAATGTATTTTATACCACTTGATAATTCCATAATAACTACTCTCGATACATGTACTCGTTTTACGTCTCATGTCCATGATTACTGTCCTTGATATTTTTCTTGACTAAACTATTTGATTACACTGTTCCACTAGTCTTACCAATTGCATGTTCATAATTAATTATAAAAGAATAACAAGTCGGGGTTATAAGGGTACGACTTAATTGTGGACAATATAGGGGAGTATACTCGGAAGGGGGGCCGTATTTCCCGAAATAGTGATTCTTGATTCTTGATTACACAATTCTTGATTACATAATTCTCGATTATGTGATTCATGATTACATGTCTTGATACTATCACTGGAAGACCCGAGTACATAATCCTATAGAATTCACTATTTAAGTCTAAACGTCACATGATTGATATGCACCGAACTTGTGGTATGGGACACATGATTGCGTGCATTAGATAAGTTAATAAAATAGATAAACTTGAGATCTTCACTAAGTAAGATTCTTGATTACATGACTCTTGATTCTTGATTACATGATTCTTGATTACATGACTCTTGATTACATGACTCTCGATCCTTGAGTATATGATTATCAATTAACTGAGCCTAGGTTATCAATTGCTTATACCTTGAAGTCTAGATGCACTAGTTACAGTTATTATTTACATGATCATATTGTCCCAGTTCCTTACTCACTTCTATATTGTATTTGTACTTCTACTTCTTGTTTCTCCCATGTTATATCTTGTTATATTACCCCTTTTACTGCTTGTTGCTACTTGCTGCCCGAAACTTGCTCTAACGGGAACTTTTCTATTTTTCTTTGAGTTAATAATTATACAGGTACTGATGGATCCGACGAGCAGACTCTCTAGACGATTGTTGCTGCTTCCTTACTACTTCATGTTGTTTTTCTTTCAGTCGCTATTTTATCTAGTTGTTATAGCGAACTGCTTATCGTACTGTTTTAATTCTGGTACCTTGTTCTCCCGGGGCATCTTGACCCGATGTTGATGTATTATCCAAATGATGGTTATTCTATTTTCAGCTCATGTGATTATTCTATTTGCCTGCGTGAATGTGTTATAAAGATCTTGTTGAGCTTATAATTGTACAGCTTATGGATGATGTATATCATTCGCTGGGCCTCAGTTGCGTGCCTGTATTTCCGTATAGTGGGAAGCGGGGCGTGACAATACCCAAAACACCTTCCAGAAAAAACCGGACCCAACCAAAGCACGTTACTAACCGAACAAAAATCAATATAATTCTTTGTGTCTTTGCGCATATCGATATCAGACATGAATAGAGTTTATGACATTAGTTCTTAATCCGTATATCTGCAAGAAACACAATAAACAGTACAAGCATAGCCATTGACACTAAACAAAATGAAGTACACCTGTAGACGTAGATGAGAGCAATCTACCAATAATGAAGACATTTTTTTTTATCAATGAAGACATCTTTGATCAATGTATAACATCTTTCGATCATCTGCACTTGTGACACTATTTTCTACGGTGGTGGGAGCATAGGATTGATGGGCCTAGTTTCCGACGCAGTTCGTACTGGTGGCCGACATGTTTTGGGAGTGATTCCTAAGTCGTTGTTGCTGAAAGAGATTACTGGGGGAACTGTGGGAGATGTTAGAGTTGTCTCTAACATGCACGAGAGGAAGGCTGAAATGGCTCATGCTGTTGATGCTTTCATAGCCTTGCCCGGAGGTTATGGAACACTTGAGGAATTGTTCGAGGTGATCACTTGGGCTCAACTGGGAAAACCACAGCAAACCGGCAGGTCTTTTAAATATTGATGGATATTACGACTCACTGCTATCCTTCATCGATTCATCTATGGCTGAGGAGTTTATATCCAGTAAGGCCAGACGCATCTTGATTTCAGCTCCATCACCTAAGGAGTTACTAAGAAAATTGGAGGAGTATGTGCCAGAGCGAGATGAGCTTGTGACTCAGCTGAACTAGGATGTTAGCGATATTGGTGGTTCAGATTCTGAGCATAGACATTAAATTGTTGATTCCTCCGGTTAAGGATGCACAATTTGTCTTTAGTTGTTTTCGTGCCTTTGTACTATTTGTTTCTTTTATCTTCTGTTGTACTCTTCATTGAAGTGTATTGCATTTACTTCTTAAGCTATCCTATATCTCGCCTAAGTAAATTTCGAGGACGAAATTTTTTTGTAAGGTGGGTAGGATTGTAACTCCCTGTCCCAGTTGTACGTATTTTATTACGTGAATTTTTTTACTTCAATTTTCAGATCAGTTTTATTTTTCTCTTTGAACTCTTTATCTAAAGGCAGAATATTTTTCTGATCAATTCCATAATTTTGTGATTGTTCGATCGAAGTTTAAATACAAATTTTAAACTCTGATTAATCCTAATCCTAATCCTGCCTAATTCTACGCCTAACTCATACTCCTAACTTCTCCTCCTTATTCCTATTTTCTAACCTAATCCCCACTAACCCCTCATTTTCTCCTTCTACGCCTAACTCTCATTTTTTTTTCCACACACATGTTTGATTTTTCTACACCCCCTCCTATCACTTCCTTTCTATATATACACACACACACATGCGGAACCTCCCACCTCTTTCTCTTCTCTTATCTACATCCCATTCTTCATTTTCTCTTCTTCTCTTCCTCTGCCTTCTTCACACCCGAGAGCTCAAGCAACACCCAAGCTCCACTTTACCTTCTACTTTCGAGCCAACGACTCCGCTTCTACGATCCTGTGAACCCCGAAAAACAACCCGACGCCGCGCCACCTTGTTGTTGTCGTCGCTCATCGTTGCTACCGTTGCTCGCTAGCTACCATCTTGCCGCCATTCTTGCCGCCATTCTTACCGCCGTTGTGCCGCCGTCCGTCGCTTCATCTTTCCGTGGTTAACACTACCACCGTAATCGTCACGTTATAAGGCAAGTACCTTGTACACTATTTTTGTTCTCGTACAAGCATTTTTCCTTTGACTCGTAGCAAGTAGTCTAGTTATCATCATGTTTTATTGTCGAACTCCATTCTAGTCACTTGTTCCATGCTATATCAACTCAAGAGTGAACCGTTAACACATTTCGAATCGTGTTATCGAATATCGAATATTCAACCTTACTATCTCTAAAATTCTTGACCTTGCACTAAGAATTCGACCATGTTCCTGATACTGGATTGAAGATTTTCTACATGGAAATCGTAGCCTATCGATTCCCGAATCCAGAACATCTTACGGTTTCTCAATCGGATGTATAGATTGTGAGATATCGCGATTTTAGTACTGTCATATTGTGAATTTCTGAACCTGCACGGGATTACTAACCGGTATCTCGTACTGAGAATTCGACCATGTTCCCGACACTGGATCAGAAAACTTTCTACATAAAAATCGTAGCCCTTCGAGTCTAAATATCCGAAACATCCGTCAGTTTCTCAATCCGATGTATAGATTGTGAGATATCGCAGTTTTAGTATTGTGACTCCGAATTTTCAGAATGCGAGCGAAACATCGAAACCAGCGAAGAATGAATTTGTATGCATAGCTACTGTCTTTAGAATGTATCGTGTGAATATGAGTTGGAACCGAAAGAGAGTCTACCTTCTAGAATCTCTAACGGAATCGGATTTGCTTTTCTGTAACAACGGGAAAGTGAATTTGAATGTAGATATGTCAAGTTGTCTAAAAATTCATCTATATATTTTTGCATATAAACCCGTTATTTTTCATATTTAATTAACTGAATGTATTATTGTTCTTGTAATAATAACTTGCATAGATATAATAGGTTGATAGAATGTATTTTATACCACTTGATAATTCCATAATAACTACTCTCGATACATATACTCGTTTTACGTCTCATGTCCATGATTACTGTCCTTGATATTTTTCTTGACTAGACTATTTGATTACACTGTTCCACTAGTCTTACCAATTGCATGTTCATAATTAATTATAAAAGAATAACAAGCCGGGGTTATAAGGGTACGACTTAATTGTGGACAATATAGGGGAGTATACTTGGAAGGGAGCCCGTGTTTCCCGAAATAGTGATTCTTGATTCTTGATTATACAATTCTTGATTACATAATTCTCGATTACGTGATTCATGATTACATGTTTTGATACTATCACTGGAAGACCCGAGTACATAATCCTATAGAATTCACTATTTAAGTCTAAACGTCACATGATTGATATGCACCGAACTTGTGGTATGGGACACATGATTGCGTGCATTAGATAAGTTAATAAAATAGATAAACTTGAGATCTTCACTAAGTATGATTCTTGATTACATGACTCTTCGTTACATGACTCTTGATTCTTGATTACATGATTCTTGATTACATGACTCTTGATTACATGACTCTCGATCCTTGAGTATATGATTATCAATTAACTGAGCCTAGGTTATCAATTGCTTATACCTTGAAGTCTAGAATACACTAGTTACAGTTATTACTTACATAATCATATTGTCCCAGTTCCTTACTTACTTCCATATTGTATTTGTGCTTCTACTTCTTATTTCTCCCATGTTATATCTTGTTATATTACCCCTTTTACTACTTGTTGCTACTTGCTGCCCGAAACTTGCTCCAACGGGAACTTTTCTATTTTTGTTTGAGTTAATAATTATACAGGTACTGATGGATCCGACGAGCAGACTCTCTAGACGATTGTTGCTGCTTCCTTACTACTTCATATTGTTTTTCTTTCAGTCGCTATTTTATCTAGTTGTTATAACGAACTGCTTATCATACTGTTTTAATTCTGGCACCTTGTACTCCCGGGCATCTTGACCCGATGTTGATGTATTATCCAAATGATGGTTATTCTATTTTCAGCTCATGTGATTATTATATTTGCCTGCGTGAATGTGTTATAAAGATCTTATTGAGCTTATAATTGTACAGCTTATGGATGATGTATATAATTCGCTAGGCCTCAGTTGCGTGCCTATATTTTCGTATAGTGGGAAGCAGGGCGTGACAGGTTTTTAGTGGTATCAGAGCCTAGGCTCGAACCATGCTAAGCTCAACAATATACACACCACGTGTATCACATGAATGTTAATAACCAACTTGCTATCTGGAGATTTACCCCATTTGAATATGCATTTCAGACTATGGTTCACGGAGGCTCTTCGACTTCTACACCCAGGAATGAACTATCGGAGATCGTCGCCATTCTTTAGGAGATGCAACGAATGATGGAGCTACAGCAAGAGCAAAATTAACTGGTGAGAGCTAATTTAGATAGGGTACAGAATGTCGCAAACTCCATTCAATGGGACTTGTTTGTGCACAAGCATAAGAGTTACACCGCCATGCTCGATACCCAGGAGCAGATCCGTAGAGGGTGGACTACCGTTCAGAGGGCATTACATCTCCTTACTGTCGCACAGTCTACAGGTGGACCGATACGGAGACCAGTTCAGACCCCGACTACTAGAGCATCACCTTAATCATCAGGTGACTCCGAAGAAGGACCAGAAGTGCTATTATTGCCGCCGAGTTGGACACATACGCAAGAACTGCTGGAAAGCCAACAACTTGTGTCTTGCATGTGGAGCGAATGATCACAAGGTTCGGGATTACCTGAAAAGAAAGAGTGTCACACTAATAGGAGGATCAAATCCCAGTGGAGGACATACTGAAGAGTGTAATCGGGCTCATAACCTGATTACAGAGGAGGAAGAGACCACCAAAGAAACAGTTGCTGGTATATTTTGATCTAGTCATACTTCAGTTCCTGCGTCGTTTGTTACCTTCTGTACATTGCATTCATTCTCATCGATCAATCCATTATTGAGTATCATACTAGTTATTTCTGTCTATCCTTATTTTCTTGAATCTTCTGTTGGAAGAGAGTATGAATTTTGGTTGGCTAAATGTCAAACAAATTGGAAATTGGAATAACAACAAGAAGACTCTTCACTATTTTCTAAAACTAGTATTATTACACCTTACAAATATAAACTCTATTCTTTTTCTTCTTTTCTGCTTGTTTCTTGTTCTTATCTTGCTTAATTTTTTTCTTCTTCCTAAACCTCTCATTTATAGGAATGAGAGATGAGTAACTGACAAATTATTCATTTCCGTTTCTCCCATTTTTCTTTGCGGCACCAATCTTGCCACAATTTTTCAACATTATTTGGTGGGTGGGACCCACTTTACCAAATAAGTTTGACAACCAACATCTTCGTGTTACCAATCTCTTAATTCTGCTCAATTTGTCGATCGCTATCACTCGATATCAGCAACAAGAAGCATCACCATCAGAGTGGCGCAGCGAACGCGTAGCAGTGTCCCTTATTGATTCGTGAAATGAATTTCAAAGCAAATCGTCATCAACATCTCAGGGTTCGATGTTATATTTAGAATGGATATGGAACAAAGTGCAAATATTGGCCATAGACCGATTATAGGGGGCGGTGCATTAATGAAGAAAAGACAAAAAGAAGAAGAAATAAAAAGATGAAAAATGAGGAGAGAAGTCAAAGAAAGTAGAAAGAAAAAGAGAAGAAAGAAAAAGAGAAAGAAAGAGAGAGAAGTCGGAGAAGAAAGAGAGGAAGAAGAAAGAGTGAGAAGTCGGAGAAGAAAGAGAGAAAGAGAGAGAAGTCGGAGAAGAAAGAAAGAGAGAGAAGCCGGGAAGAAATGGGAGAAGAGAAGGAAGAAGACAACTCGGGAGCAAACTTCGGTGAAGAGAAAGAGTGAGAATCCAGTAGCAGAGGCGGGAGCAAGAAAGAAAGAGAGAGTAGGAGCTCGGATTTTCTTGGCAAATGGAAAGAAGAGATCAAGAATCGGTAGCGGCGATGAAGAGAAAATCGGTAGAAGAAGAAAGTGAAGGAGGGAAGAAGATGAAGCTTTTTTCATCTTTATCGAGATTCGGCATGATTTGTGTATTTTGTGGCAGTAGCTCTGGCAAAAGAGCTAGCTACCAAGAAGCGGCGATTGAGCTCGGTAAGGAGCTTGTAGAGAAGAATATTGATCTTGTCTACGGTGGTGGGAGCATAGGATTGATGGGCCTAGTTTTCGACGCAGTTCGTGCTGGTGGCCGACATGTTTTGGGAGTGATTCCCAAGTCGTTGATGCTGAAAGAGATTACTGGGAAAACTGTGGGAGATGTTAGAGTTGTCTCTAACATGCATGAGAGGAAGGCTGAAATGGCTCATGCTGCTGATGCTTTCATAGCCTTGCCCGGAGGTTATGGAACACTTGAGGAATTGTTCGAGGTGATCACTTGGGCTCAACTGGGAAAACCACAGCAAACCGGCAGGTCTTTTAAATGTTGATGGATATTACGACTCACTGCTATCCTTCATAGATTCAGCTATGGCTGAGGAGTTTATATCCAGTAAGGCCAGACGCATCTTGATTTCAGCTCCATCACCTAAGGAGTTACTAAGAAAATTGGAGGAGTATGTGCCAGAGCGAGATGAGCTTGTGACTCAGCTGAACTGGGATGTTAGCGATGTTGGTGGTTCAGATTCTAAGCATAGACATTAAATTGTTGATTCCTCCAGTTAAGGATGCACAATTTGTCTTTAGTTGTTTTCGTGCCATTGTACTATTTGTTTCTTTTATCTTCTGTTGTACTCTTCATTGAAGTGTATTGCATTTACTTCTTAAGCTATCCTATATCTCGCCTAAGTAAATTTCGAGAACGAAATTTTTTTGTAAGGTGGGTAGGATTGTAACTCCCTGTCCCAGTTATACGTATTTTATTACGTGAATTTTTGTACTTCAATTTTCAGATCAGTTTTATTTTTCTCTTTGGACTCTTTATCTAAAGGCAGAATATTTTTCTGATCAATTCCATAATTTTGTGATTGTTCGACCGGAGTTTAAATACAAATTTTAAATCCTGATTAATCTTAATCCTAATCCTAATCCTGTTTAATTCTACGCCTAACTCATACTCCTAACTTCTCCTCCTTATTCCTATTTTCTAACCTAATCCCCACTAACCCCTCATATTCTCCTTCTACGCCTAACTCTCATTTTTTTTCCACACACATGTTTGATTTTTCTACACCCCCTCCTATCACTTCCTTTCTATATATACACACACACATGCAGAACCTCCCACCTCTTTCTCTTCTCTTATCTACATCCCATTCTTCATTTTCCCTTCTTCTCTTCCTCTGCCTTCTTCACACCCGAGAGCTCAAGCAACACCCAAGCTCCACTTTACCTTCTACCTTCGAGCCAACGACTTCGCTTCTACGATCCCGTGAACCCCGAAAAACAACCCGACGCCGCGCCGCCTTGTTGTTGTCGTCGCTCATCGTTGCTACCGTTGCTCACTAGCTACCGTCTTGCCGCTATTATTACCGTTGTTGTGCCGCCGTCCGTCGCTTCTTCTTTCCGCGGTTAACACTACCACCGTAATCGTCACGTTATAAGGTAAGTACCTTGTACACTATTTTTGTTCTCGTATAAGCATTTTCCTTTGACTCGTAGCAAGTAGTCTAGTTATCATCATATTTTATTGTCGAACTCCATTCTAGTCACTTGTTCCATGCTATATCAACTCAAGAGTGAACCGTTAACACATTTCGAATCGTGTTATTGAATATCGAATATTCAACCTTACTATTTCTAAAATTTCTTGACCTTGCACTAAGAATTCGACCATGTTTCCGATACTGGATTGAAGATTTTCTACATGGAAATCGTAGCCTATCGAGTCCCGAATCCAGAACATCTTACGGTTTCTCAATCGGATGTATAGATTGTGAGATATCGCGATTTTAGTACTGTCATATTGTGAATTTCTGAACCTGCACGGGATTACTAACCGGTATCTCGTACTGAGAATTCGACCATGTTTCCGACACTGGATCAGAAAACTTTTTACATAAAAATCGTAGCCCTTCGAGTCTAGATATCTGAAACATCTTACAGTTTCTCAATCCGATGTATAGATTGTGAGATATCGCAGTTTTAGTATTGTGACTCCGAATTTCCAGAATGCGCACGAAACATCGAAACCAGCGAAGAATGAATTTGTACGCATAGCTACTGTCTTTAGAATGTATCGTGTGAATATGCGTTGGAACCGAAAGAGATTCTACTTTCTAGAATCTCTAACGGAATCGAATTTGCTTTTCTGTAACAACGGGAAAGTGAATTTGAATGCAGATATGTCAAGTTGTCTAAAAATTCATCTATACATTTTTGCATATAAACCCGTTATTTTTCATATTTAATGAACTGAATGTATTATTGTTCCTGTAATAACTTGCATAGATATAATAGGTTGATAGAATGTATTTTATACCACTTGATAATTCCATAATAACTACTCTCGATACATGTACTCGTTTTACGTCTCATGTCCATGATTACTGTCCTTGATATTTTTCTTGACTAAACTATTTGATTACACTGTTCCACTAGTCTTACCAATTGCATGTTCATAATTAATTATAAAAGAATAACAAGTCGGGGTTATAAGGGTACGACTTAATTGTGGACAATATAGGGGAGTATACTCGGAAGGGGGCCGTGTTTTCCGAAATAGTGATTCTTGATTCTTGATTACACAATTCTTGATTACATAATTCTCGATTACGTGATTCATGATTACATGTCTTGATACTATCACTGGAAGACCCGAGTACATAATCCTATAGAATTCACTATTTAAGTCTAAACGCCACATGATTGATATGCACCGAACTTGTGGTATGGGACACATGATTGCGTGCATTAGATAAGTTAATAAAATAGATAAACTTGAGATCTTCACTAAGTAAGATTCTTGATTACATGACTCTTCGTTACATGACTCTTGATTCTTGATTACATGATTCTTGATTACATGACTCTTGATTACATGACTCTCGATCCTTGAGTATATGATTATCAATTAACTGAGCCTAGGTTATCAATTGCTTATACCTTGAAGTCTAGAATACACTAGTTACAGTTATTACTTACATGATCATATTGTCCCAGTTCCTTACTCACTTCTATATTGTATTTGTACTTCTACTTCTTGTTTCTCCCATGTTATATCTTGTTATATTACCCCTTTTACTGCTTGTTGCTACTTGCTGCCCGAAACTTGCTCTAACGGGAACTTTTCTATTTTTCTTTGAGTTAATAATTATACAGGTACTGATGGATCCGACGAACAGACTCTCTAGACGATTGTTGCTGCTTCCTTACTACTTCATGTTGTTTTTCTTTCAGTCGCTATTTTATCTAGTTGTTATAGCGAACTGCTTATCGTACTGTTTTAATTCTGGCACCTTGTACTCCCGGGCATCTTGACCCGATGTTGATGTATTATCCAAATGATGGTTATTCTATTTTCAGCCCATGTGATTATTCTATTTGCCTGCGTGAATGTGTTATAAAGATCTTGTTGAGCTTATATTTGTACAGCTTATGGATGATGTATATCATTCGCTGGGCCTCAGTTGCGTGCCTGTATTTCTGTATAGTGGGAAGCGGGGCGTGACAATACCCAAAACACCTTCCAGAAAAAACCGGACCCAACCAAAGCACGTTACTAACCGAACAAAAATCAATATACTTCTTTGTTTCTTTGCGCATATCGATATCAGACATGAATAGAGTTTATGACATTAGTTCTTAATCCGTATATCTGCAAGAAACACAATAAACAGTACAAGCATAGCCAGTGATACTAAACAAAATGAAGTACACCTGTAGACGTAGATGAGAGCAATCTACCAATAATGAAGAAATTTTTTTTTATCAATGAAGACATCTTTGATCAATGTATAACATCTTTCGATCATCTGCACTTGTGACACTATTTTCCCTTTGGTTCGTGCAACATATTGCATCATTTGCTCGCTATTGCTGTAATGAAAAATTTCAAGTAATTTTTGGATGATATTGACAATTTTCGAAGTTAATTATTAATGAAACTCACATGATTATAGGAAGCATAAAAGTTAAATAGAAACACCTATGTCTCGTGTTAATAAATACATTTCATTTTTTCTTTTTGTTATGTTCTTCAGCTAACTAGTTGAAATATATTTGAAAAATATTTGAACAATTATGTAACTATTCAAACTTCAGCTACATAATTGTTGATTTACTGTTTACAGGGCTTTTCATATGCTGTTTCGTTCTGAAGACGTGCCGTAGGCACGTGGCCACGGGCAAATCTAGTTAGTATATATATTGTTATTATTATATATTACTATTATATATTATTATTTTATTATTATAATGTACTATTATTTTGTATATACTACTATTATTATTATTATCATTATTATTATATATTAGTATATATATTGTTATTATTATATATTACTATTTTATATTATTATATATATTATTATTATTTATTATTTTATAATTATAATATATTGTTATATATATAATTATAATATGCTATTATTACATAATAATAATAATAATAATAATAATAATAATAATTATAATAATTATAATAATAATAATAATAATAATAATAACATGCATGTATTATTATTATCATTATAATAAATTGTTATATATATAATTATAATATATTATTATTATAATTATTATATATTATTATATATATGTTTATTGTTAAGTATGTTTATTATAGTAAATTATTTATATTATTATATATCAGTATGTATGTATGTATCAATATGTATGTATGTATATGTATACAACATGTATGTATCAGAGTATATATACTGTATATACATACAACCAAACCCATTCATACATTATCTATATAATAAAACACAAAGAAAGCTATCAAGTGGCTCTCCTTCAATCCCTTCAAATTCAAAGGTCCATATCTAACCTCACAAAACACATTTCTCCCCCCCCCCCCCCCTAAAAATTTCTCCCCAAAACTCAAATTCAAATTTCCCCCCAAAACAACTCATTTATTTATTTAATTATCTCTCTCCCTCTCTCTCTCTATATATACTAGTAGTTTACACATGCGATGCACGTCGTGATAAATATAATTTTTTTTAAAAGTAAAAATTCAGACATAGTCTGGATTTGATCTAAAACCTCATTTACAATAGTTATGCATGCGTGTTGCACAGGTTGGTAGATGGACAAATTACACTAAGACCTTCTCCCATTATAGTAGTAGATATATATATGGAAACATGGACTTTTATACTTCAATGTATAATTATTTTTCACCATATACTAATGGAAACAGGGACTTTTATTTACAACTAATTATTGTCATACAATTCAAACTTCATCTACATAATTGTTGATTTACTGTTTACATGACTTTTCATATGCTGTATCGTTCTGAAGACGTGTCGTAGGCACGTGGCCACGGGCAAATCTAGTATATAATACTATACAATATAGAGTATTTATGTATATACATATATACATAAATACGAATTATATATATACATACATACTGTATACAGTTTACCAAACGCATTTTATACTTTAATTTTGAAAAAACTATTTTATGAAAAAAGTTTACCAAACAATACTCTGTTTTCGAAAATCACAAAAAAACAACTTTATAAATTTTTTTAAAAAAACTATGTTTAAAATGAATTTTCAAAACAACGAATCAAACGCAGCCTTGGATTTTTTTTTTACCAAACACCTTTTATACTCTATTTTTAAAAAAAAAACTGTTTTCATAAAACTGTTTTCAAAAAACAGTTTTTAAAATGTGTTTTCAAAACAACAAACCAAATGCAGGCTTTAATTTTTTTTTACAGACGAAATAATTAATTTTGAAAGAGGGAAATTGTAGAGAAGTACAGATTAACATTGCTCACTTTCTTTAGCATTCCAACAACTAGTAATATACACGTATGATGCATGTATTAACTTAAAAAAAAAATTAAAGTAAAAACTCTGATTTACGTGCGTGATGCATGTTTTAATAAACATGATTGTATATTTTTAAAAGTTAATATGAAGATTGAAGACTATAATGGGAGAGTTGGAGTTGAACGTAAGTAGGTAGATTTACAACTCCAACTCTTCCATTATAACAGTTATTATATATTATATTATAGATAGATAGATATAAATAGATAATTTAAACACGTGATGCACATTTAATATATTTTAAAAAATTTAAAGTAAAAAATATGACGTAGTGAGGACTCGAACCTAAGATCTTCTTTATATTAGTTATGCACGTGTAATGCAAGCATTGGTAGATTGACAAATGACACTAAGGCCGTCTTAGGGATGGCATTCGGGCCACTCGGGCCCGGGCCGGGCTCGGGGGGGGGGGGGGGGGGGGGGGGGACCCTGGCCCGGACCTAGCCCCCGGCCGGTTCGAGCCGGTTCGCGGGTCGGGCCGGTTTTTATGGGAATTTTTTTAAAAATATATGAAAGATCAAGCATTAAATTGTAATTTCATAACAATTGCAAAGAACCAAGTATTAAATTGATTTAATAAATTTGAAATTCTTAAATAAAATGAAGTACGTGAATAAAATTTCATACAAATTAGATCAAATTACAAAACAAGGGAATTACTTGAATTTAGAGATCGAGATGACCTATATTTAGATTAAAGAGAAGACATTAGACTATTGTCGTACACTTCTACTTAACCTAAATATAGAATCTCATCCTCTAAATTTTCCAATTAATTACAATATATTGTACATCATTTTAATGTAAATCGACTAAATCTAATTGTTCATTCATCGTTACTTGTTGATCCAGTTTGTGCTTCAAGTAAGTCTTGATTCACCTCTTCCGCTTTCATCCAATCTTTGGCGCATACTAGCATCTCCAAATTTTTGGCTGTCAATCGATTCCTGTTTGGGCTCATTATCCTGTCACCAAGAGAAAATGCATTTTTCGATGCAACGGTTGACATCGGTGTTGTTAGCAAATCTCTAGCCATACGAAAAAGAATATTAAAAATAGCTTCATTGCTCTTCCAAAACTGTAATACATCTACTACATCTTCAATCGAACTTTGTGCATTATACCAATTCAACTCATTTGGTGAATTGGTTCTCGGTTTTTTTGATTTAATCAGATTTAAAACACTACTAGTTGCATGACTCTTTCCTTTTGCTAATATGTGGGAAGAAGAAGAAGTAGAATCAACATTTTGTGTTTGTGTTTGTGTAGTGTTAGATGAATAAAGTCTATCATAAGTATCATATAACCTAGTCAGAATATGCTCAAATTGACGAGTAAAAACAACATGATCAAAATCGTGTATTGCATCGTGTGGGGCATAAGTGTAAACAATTTCAATTTAATTTTTTGTGCCATCTAATTTAATCATAGAATTTATTACACTAGCTACACAATATAACATAGGAAGTGGATGAAAATATTTTAAAAATTTAATATATGCCGCATTAACCATATCTCCAATAAAAGACTTATTTTGCAAATCTTTAATTGTTGTCATCATAGTGACAATTTCAAGTAAAATACCACTAGATGTAGATGTATATATTTTTGAAAATTGCAAAGTAGCATTGTTAAAAGGTTCCAAAAATTTATACAAACTATTGGTAAAAAACAAAAAATTATCATCTGACATACAATTTTGCATACCCATTGCGACACAAAAATCTCTAAGATTAAAACGATAATGAAGAACAACACCTAATAAATCAAATGTAGAATTCCAACGATGTCTAACATCTTTAGGAAAACGTTTATATATAATTCCCCTAAGTTTACACCAATCATGAAAAGCTTGGATATATTGGACCACTCAATGTAATATAATGAACACAATCTCTCATTGCATCAAGTTTATCATTTTCACATTTTAGTGCATCTTGCATGCAAAGATTTAAAATATGACAAGCATACCTTACATGAAAAATTTTGGGTTCTATAGGTTCTAAAGTAATTTTTAAACTATCTGTAGTGCCCCGAATGTCTAATATAATATCTTAGAAAATACGTGACACAATTCCCAGCATCAACTTCAATGTAATATTAAACACAACCAAACACCAATAAAATTTTTCAACTTTCATTATAATAATCAATTACATAGCACAGCGGAATACAATACATCTTAAATTACAATTCTCTTTTCTTTACAACACTTTCTTTTCATTTTACATATGTCACTAAATCAACTGAACCCAATCATCCAAATCCCAAGCTCTAATCAACAACAACCTGTAAACATGAGGCTAGAGATGATCCCTAACCCCCAAAACTAAAGGGGTCAGCCATAAAGGTGTGAGTGACATAAAAACAAACAACATAAATAAACATTAAGCATGGATTCATAAACAACATGTAATAAACAAGAATACATAAATATGACATAGCAAGGAAACATGTAAACATCAGGTGAAACTAACTAAGTGTCAAGTGTGGAAAATAGGAAAACACATGCGTAAAGCCAAGTCAAGAAAACACAAGTCTATATGCTGACTCTCTAATGCGTACTTGTCGGAGTCTATGCATCTCACTCTACATAGGTCCGGTGCAAGCCCTTAACGTCTCCACATTATAGGGTTTAATCCCCGTTATGCAACTAATTCTAATACGATGACTACTACGAGATAAAGATAAACTGTGACTATTAGCTCATGCCCCGATAATTCCGGAGGTCAATCTCTATCCACAGATAATTCCAGAGACTATTTCACTCACACATGGGAATCTTCGAGAATACCCCGCACCGCAAGCAATGGCACCTCATCACACGAATACCACATGTGCGTCGCCTCGACCCCGATAATTCCGGAGACCAATCCCACACCACAGGTAATTTCGGAGACCATTTCACTCACACCTGGATAATTTCGGGGATTGTCTCATACCGCAAGCCATACTGAGGTCCATAACTCATGTTCCCGTTCATCATATCACCACTAGTGCCTGTCCTTATCATTTAGGTTATTTAATTACTTAACGAATCTCCTAGAGTTGGTGTACCTTATCGGACTTAACTCAACAACTGATCAACTAAAATGGCTCAACAGGCCCAAACATAAATAACTCATCTGCCGGTATACTAGGGTCACACACACCCTCTAGAGACTCAAACTCAAATATCCAAACCGAACTTCCAACATAGATTGCTCAACTTAACGTCTTGAAAATATATGTTCAATATAAGATAAGGTATAAAATAATAAGTTATAGATTATAGCATTTAGAGAATAAATCATTTGAAAGAACATTCATAGATATAAGGATACATCAGTATCAGTCGACTATAGAAAGCATAAGTCAACTGCCCAGAAAGAAAATTCCATGGTTTTAAGAAAATAAGCTAAGTGTTATAAGTCGACTTGTAAAAGTCATAAGTCGGCTTACTAGAGAGATTTTCCAGTAATCTTTAAGAAAATATTCTAAATGTTATAAGTCGACTTATAAAAGTCATAGGTCGACTTACCTGAGAGAAATTCCAGAAATCTTTAAGAAAATATTCTAAGTGTTATAAGTTGACTTGTAAAAGTCATAAGTCGACTTACCAGAGAGAAATTCCAGAAATCTTTAAGAAAATATTCTAAGTGTTATAAGTCGACTTGTAAAAGTCATAAGTCAACTTACCAGAGAGAAATTCCAGAAATATTTAAAAAAATATTCTGATTGTTATAAGTCGACATATAAAAGTCATAGGTCGACTTACCAGAGAGAAATTCCAGTAATCTTTAAGAAAATATTCTAAGTGTTATAAGTCGACTTACCAGAGAGAAATTCCAGAAATCTTTAAGAAAATATTCTAAGTGTTATAAGTCAACTTATAAAAGTCATAGGTCGACTTACCAGAGAGAAATTTCAATACAACTAAAGAACATAGCAGCCGGGTCGTATCAGTCGACTGAAAGTGTAACGCCCCGGATCCCCGTCATCGGACATCCGTGACACAACCAGAATCTTTGCCTTCAAATGCATCTCAACACAGTAAATAGCACAGAAATTTAAAACACTTTTATTGCCATCAGAGTTAATACATCAATAGTTACGAACATCAATTGTTCGTATCAAGCTGTAACGCCCCTATATTGACTCCAAACTCAATTCTTTCAATTTCTATATTACTTTAAACGTAAACTAAGATAATTATATTTGTAAAAAAATAGGGTAGAGTCTTCCCTGAATTTTCTGCCCCGAAATACAAAAAGCTTACGGAATTCTGCTCTAAATTCCGTAGCTCACATCACAGGCAATAATATCACGGGCTCCCCAGGCCAAAATGAGCAGAATCACACGGGCAATATATATATATGCTCTGGGGGCCAAACTCATGATAGAATATCAAATATCAATTAAAAACCATAAATCCCTTTGAAAACGTAGTAAGGTTTTTAGAAAATAATTTATAAACCACACCACAGGGCCCGGTACTCCACAACAAGATGGGTACGGGTTAGAAACATATCATGCCACTCCACACTATTACTCATCATCCTCATCTACGTACTTATACATCAAAAATATAATTTAAAGCATAAAATTCACTATTCACACAATTAAACCTTAAGTAAGCAATTGAAGAATGAAGCTCCACTCCACAGAATCTACACCTCACCTCTGCACCGCTGAGGACCTGTAACAGTAGGGGCCTAGGGTAGTCCAGAGACCCCCTAACCCCCCAAACACTAAGGGGTTAGCCATTCCTGGTGTGAGTACAATATATTAATAAACAAACAAATTAAACTTATAAGTAAAACAGAATGAACTTACGAATACCAAGATAAACCTGAACATGTAAATGTCATATACGGAAATTCACATCAAGTACTCACTGCATCACTTCCTGTATGCATATCCACACCTGCTCACAAACATACTTAATTTTAATTTGGAAAATCATTTCCAAATTAGTCGCTTAAGGCCCATCACTTTACGCCTTATGCAAATATTCCTATAGCTTCATTTTTCCATAAAGCTTTACATTCACACGCACTCTATTTCCACATAAACTGCATCTTATTTACCATTCATTTGCAATTACATACTCGCGACGTATATTCCTTTGCGATCTCATATCACATAACATCACATTCATTCATTCATTCTTACAACATATATCATCACGTCTCGCAATACATCACTTTCACACTCATCACGCAGTTCAACTATCACACTCACAATTCGGCTTGAATGGAAAATAACGTGTATCCTAATTTCCTAGTGTTCGTGTATGCCGTGACCTGAGTCTAATGCAAAATGCAGAATATAGAACAGATGCACTTAATCTAACGTCAGCAAGACCCTGGACACACATGCATCCCATACTACATGTGGCCCATGTCAAGCCAATGTACTTAGTCTAATGCAAGCGAGACTTTGGAAATGTATGCATCCTATACTACATACTTTCCAAAATCAAGCCGTTGTCTCCAAGTTTAGGGATTCGAATCCTCGCTACGCAATGCATTCTAATTTGATCCACTTCATGTTCCCGATAGATCGTGGCAATGAGGTTGCAGTTAACGGTCCCACCGTTCTACAGTCAACAGCCGTGACAATAAAGAGATACGGTCCCACCGTATGGCAGTCAACGGTCCCACCGTTCTGCAGTCAACAGCCGTGACGATAAATATATACGGTCCCACCGTTCTGCAGTCAACGGTCCCACCGTTCTGCAGTCAACAGCCGTAACGATAAATATATACGGTCCCACCGTATGGCAGACAACGGTCCCACCGTTCTGCGGTCAACAGCCGTGACGATAAATATATACGGTCCCACCGTATGGCAGACAACGGTCCCACCGTTCTGCGGTCAACAGCCGTGACGATAAATATATACGGTCCCACCATATGACAGACAACGGTCCCACCGTTCTGCAGTCAACAGCCGTGACGATAAATATATACAGTCCCACCGTATGGTAGACAACGGTCCCACCGTTCTGCGGTCAACAGCCGTGACGATAAATATATACGGTCCCACCGTATGGCAGACAACGGTCCCACCGTTCTGCGGTCAACAGCCGTGACGATAAATATATACGGTCCCACCGTTCTGCGATCAACTTAAACTTGAAGTTTAGTCTAATCAACAGGTCACTAGCTTGCACGTCCATAACTTTTAACACTCGATACGAAATTACTTGATACTATAAAACCTCATGTACTCTCAATAGTACATTCTTCTTGCACTCACTGCACCTTTCCAATATCATAAGAGTTTGCTCACTCATCGGAAATTCTCGATTCCGGGTCCTATAGGAAGGTGGGAGTGTCTATTTCGACTTCTTAATTTGACTCCTTCAGACTCTATCATTTGAGTTCTCGAAAACACAAGTTCCATCAGGTGTACAAACAGAGAGAACTGGTTTTCTTAACCAATAATACTTTAACTAAGATTGGGTCTGTTCCGTCTTTGGAAAATCATAACTCTCAACCTATAAACTGGAATTACAAAACTCCAGATGGGTTAGAAAGCTATGACTCCCTACTACGACTCTCTATTTGGTCAATTTCCCAAATTCTTAACCATTTCAGAGCAAGAATTTTCCAACTTACCCTCATAAACATGCTTCTTAAGAAGCTCATATAAAAATGAGTTGTTCTTTACCATACAACTATCCTTCTTAGCATTCCACTTATCATACAATGATGATCAAAATTCTCCAAACATTCTCACAAGCTAAGAATTTACATATACATCACAACGCCATGTATGTATATCTACACAATACATCACCATTACACTGAATATTTAAAATCCCATCAACTCACCACATACACACCAATTTACCACATAACTTTTAACAAATAAGAACTTCCCGTATTTTAAATTAAAACTTCATTTGGCTGAATTAAACTAGGATTGCTCCAAAACCGCCTAAGATTTTATCATAACAGTAAACATATATTTAGCATAATCATACTCACAAATTGTCCCACGAAGATTCGAAGCGCCACCATGCCTCCAAAGCCGCCAGTATATCCTATCATCAGAGTTCAAAGCAATCAAGGCTCAAGCATCCAAAAACAGTTACGGGAAAATAATAATACTAACTCCAATATCACAAAGGCATTCTATTGAACGCCTAGGATGCACACGCGCTTTGCACGTAATCACTCAAATCGTCCAAACCAATTATAAAAGCTAATAACAACATCCCTAATATCACACAAGCGTTTATTGAACGCTTGGGGTATACACGTGCGATGCACGTAATAAACTAATGCCGACGAGATTCTTATTTCCAGACAATTACTAAATCACCCCCAAAATATTCTAATATCCCAACTACAATTTCTATTACTATACGAGAATTAATTCATATCCATATAATTCTCTTTTACAAACCCAAAATCCCAATTTACTAATAACTTACAATCTCTCTAACAATCCACTAATTTCTCACATCTACCACTTCCAACATCTCTAAATCTCTCTACCCTAATATTCCTACTCAATAAAATTTAACCCAACTAAATTTTATACAATAAAATAATTGGGGTTTTACCTTCCCGAATCCATTTGAAAATCCGATGCTACCACCATGTAGTGAATCCCTCATTTAGTCTACCCCTCGATTTAATTTGGATTTGACAAAGGATCGGAGGGGATTTGAGGTGGGGGAATCTTTGCTGAATGGGTTCCGGGGTGGGGATCGGGATGGAAATCGGAAGGGAAGAAAGAAGGAGAAGGAAGAAGGGAGGTGGGGGTCGGGGCTTCTTTCGATCGGCTGGGCGAACGGGAGGAGGAGGAAGGGCGAGGAGGCCGGGTGAGTTTCCATGAGTTGGGAAAGAACAGATCGAAGAAGGAAAAGGAGGAAGGAGAAGAGAAGGGGGGGGGGGTGGTGGTCTTATAAAGTAATATAATTAATAAATAAATACATAATGTATTTAGTAAAGGGTAATTGTCTATAAGCCCTCCAATCTCAAATACATTTCAAATAAATCCCAAAACTCTACTTTAACAATATAAACAATACAAAATACATTAAAACTACCTCGTAATAATCCTTCAAAATTATAAAATAAAGTAGACAATAAATCCGATACTTCTCAATAACAATCAATTGTTATTAGAAAATACATAATCGTGTGCAATTCTCAATTGCGCACAGATTACGATGCAAAATAGCCATATGCTATTTTTGCGGGGTATTACAGAAAGGTCATGCCAGTCGACTGTCGGCCTACAGACTGTATAGTTTTGGTTGTGCACAATTCAACCGATACGTAGTTTTACTTCATGAAAACGATTTCTATGAAAAACATATTTCTTATATGATCAAATATAACTGGTAGGACTTATAATAGTCCACAAAACTAAATCAAACTACTTGAATTTATAAAAAGTAGAGATCTTATTGATTTCCTTCAATCAAAACATAAATTTGTGCATATAATAAAAATTGGGTTTTTCTTAAAATTTTATCGATCACTGAAATAGTTCGTATTCAGATCCCAAAACATGTAAATACCAATCTCAAAGAAAATCCCCAATTTGGATATGTTTCCTCAATTCAATAAATTCCTCAAATTTCAATTCTCAAGACACGGTCTCTTGATTCATAACTCTTCCATTTAATTTTCTCAAAAATCTGAATTTCTACCACAACTCATAACCATAATCAAATTTGTAATCACATACCACTAGGGTTTCACAAGATCCAATTTTTCATCCAATCCATATTATGCATAATCATATCCAAACCCTAACATGCTTTCCTAGCAATAAAATTCTGCATCCAAGAATAATCAAACATTCTTATTGTTTGCATACAACTTACACAAATCGAAGAAAACAAACATGTCATTCACATACAACATTTGCAAGGTAAAAGAAAACAACAATCATCCACATACACAAAACACAACAAAACAATTTATATTACTCACCTTAGAATGAAGAAACCTTGATAAGAATCCTCTCCTTCGCGAGATCCAAAATCTTCTCCCAAATTCTCCAAGAAAAATAACAAGGTTTTATGTTGTGCAGCGAATGACGGCTGCGCACCTCTTTAAATACCCGGAAAAGAAGTTTTAGGGTTTCCAAACACTTTTACAAAATACCCCCTTGAAAATATAACTTTACATAAATAGAACCATATATTTGGAAACTCGACAAAATCATTTAAATTGAGATTTAAAAGCAAAATAAACCCCTTATCTATAGTCAGCACTGTTGAAAAGTCCAGAAAAATAGTTTTGCACTTTCACCCCTCAAAACGACAAATTTGCAAAAAGGTCATTCGTTTTCTCAATATTTGCAAATAGATCCAATTAATTTCAGAAAAATCTGAAAAAATTATAAATAAATCCCAAATAATAAATAATGATTTTTTATAAAATAATTTTGGCTTTTTAACTTTTCAAGAAAATATTTGCACGTGTAAAAGATAAATTTCCGAAAAATATTTATTAAATCCCCAAAATCATTTTAATCATTTATAAACCTTTAAAAATAATATTTAAAAATACGGGGTACTACACTATCAATTGCCTTAGTATTTGTAGAGGCATTATCAAAACCAATGGCAAACACTTTATCATAAATACCAAAATTATTACATGATTCCATAATGTGTGTGGCTATAGTTTCACCCTTATGTGGGTACCTAACATATCCAAATGAAATTATCCTCTTTTGAAGTACCCAATCCGAATCTATCCAATGACATGTTACACATATCATTAGAACGCTATTTACTCCTACCCACCTATCCGATGTCAAAGAAACTCTAGTGTTTAGTGATGTTAGTGTTGCTATCAAAAAATTCTTAGTCTCATTGTAAACTAATTTACAATCACCCTTAACTACATTCCTATCAATCTTTTTATAATGGGGGTTTAAGGAGGTTTGTGCAAAAGTTTCTACATACCTACTTTCACCAAACGAATATGGTAATTCACCCCTAATTACTAACTTAGCCATTTCTCTACGAACGAGATCGTGATCGTAGCTTTGACTATCTACTTGACCGGTTCTAGAATGTTTTTTTTGTTGTGTGAGATTGTCTTTCGAAAATTGTGGTTGACATTTTCTTAAGTGACGTTGAAGTGTACCCGTGTCCGATCCTAATTTAAACTTATATGGTGTTTGACACTTCTTACATATTTTTAGTCCTACACTCTTATCATTTTGTGAAGGGACAAAATTGAAAAAATTGTGTACTTCGGAAGTAGTCCCTCTTGTTTTACGGGATAAAGAATGACCTTGTTCCGATGGTTGTGGTTCTACATGATCTTCTATTTCTATAGGATTTGAGTGTGTTTTAATCAAATCGGGAAAACTATCATAATTCATGAATGTTTCTTCACTATCTATATATGGATTTAGAATTGAAGGAATGTGATGACTAGTGAACTCTTGACTACTCTGTCTACCACCGTGTGATCGATTAGAGACCATTTAAATATTAAAAACTAGTGTATGTATAGTTAGAGAGAAAGCAATTGTACGTATGTTATAAAAATTAAAAAGAACAACAATTTATAATAACAAGAACTAGTGAATGAGTAGTGTATGTATGTTTTTTCCACTTTACCAAATTTATAAATAAAATCTAAAAAACTGAGAGGATGAAGTTCAAGAAAACCCAAACTAATTAAGAGTTATAGATGAGAATAATCAACTATGTTAAATCTACAAATTAAACATATACTAAAATACCGTATGAGTGTTTGAAGTTTGAACAATGAATGTTGAGGGAGTTGAGACTTGAGAGCTTGTAGTAGACTAGTAGTATTGATTGTTATTGTTAATCACTTAATTGTTGGTGATTGTAGACTTCTTGATTGTTGTTGTTGATCACTTGATTTTTGTTGTAGACTAGTAATATTGAGAGAAAGTAGAGAGAGTGAGAGATTTGAGTGAATTAGTGAAGAGAAATAAAAGAAATAATGTGGTACATATAGAATATGTAAATTTTTTGATTTCCTAAAGTATCCCTAAAACTAGCCAGCATAGATCCGTTGGGGGGCACTTTGGTCATATTATTTTTTAAATTTCTGAAAAAGAATATAGCAACGGTCGGCCCGGATCCGGCCCGAGCCCAGTTCTGCCGATCCCAGTCCTCAACCGGGCCGGGCCGAGCTAGGCTTTCTTCCCAAAAACCTGAACCAGACCACCCCCGGGGGGGGGCGGGGGGCCTATATCCTTAAAAAAAAAAATAAAAAAAAAAATAAACACAATAGATAAAGAATTTTATAACTAAAATATTTTCAGACCCAACAGACGGTGACGTAGAATTAGAATACCTGCAATCGAAATTGCCCCCAATCTCTCCTCCCCTTCTCCCATCCTTCCCCCAAATCCCCGAATTCCCAAACCCTAACCCCAATCCCATCCATGGCCGAATCCGCAACCGAACCCGACTCACTCCCACCCCAACCCTCGCCCACCTCCCCTCCCGCCACCGCCACCGCCACCGCCACCGCCACCGCCACGTCATCGGCGCCGTCTCTCCTCCACCTCTCCTTCAACCAGGACCACGCCTGCTTCGCCGCCGGCACCTCCACCGGCTTCCGCGTCTTCAACTGCGACCCCTTCCGCGAAATCTTTCGCCGCGACTTCCACTCCGGTTCCCCCTCTTCCATCGGCGCCGTCGAGATGCTCTTCCGGTGCAATATCCTCGCCCTCGTCGGCGGCGGGCCCCACCCCCACTTCCCTCCAAACAAGGTCATGATCTGGGACGACCACCAGTCGCGCTGCATCGGCGAGCTCTCCTTCCGCTCCGACGTCCGATCCGTCCGCCTCCGGCGCGATCGCATCGCGGTTGTGCTTGATAGTAAGATTATGGTTTACAATTTTGCAGATTTGAAATTGTCGCATCAGATTGAGACGGTGGCGAATCCCAAGGGGCTGTGCGCGGTGTCGCAGCAGCAGGGGTCGTTGGTGCTGGTGTGTCCTGGAGGGCAGAAGGGGCAGGTGAGGGTGGAGCATTATGGGACGAGGAAGACTAAGTTTTTCATGGCTCATGATTCGAGGATTTCGTGTTTGGCGCTGTCGCTGGACGGGAGTTTGGTTGCGACCGCGAGTAGTAAAGGGACGCTGGTGAGGGTTTTCAGCACGGTGGATGGGTCACTGGTCCGAGAGGTAAAAATATGTGGACTGTGCCTTTAAAGCTTTAATTTGAAACTGCTGGATGATAATAGTCTACTATCAAGTTGAAATTTCTTCTTTCCGGCAGATTTTCATGTGTATCATCTACTAAACATAGTAAATTTATCCTGGACATCAAATTTTAGCTTTGGTCCCTAAATCAATTTGGATATAGGACAATTTCTTGAAAAGTAGGGAGGACAAAGATTATAAATTGTCTGACATATAAGAGGTCATTTCTTTTTTGCTATACTGGGGATTCAGCTTAATTGAAGAACAAAGTTTACGTGGTGAACCCTGCATGAAAAGATATTCAAATTGTCATTTTTAGTTACAAATTGTAAATTGCATCTTGTAAGTCGTCAAACCTAATCCAACTAGGGGTGTGGAGTGGTTGGATCCGCAGTTTTTGTCTATAAAATTAACTGAACCAAAATCGTGTTTCGAATTAAATGAATTTTAATCGTGACCAAAAAAGTTAAACAAAACACGACCTAACCGAAACAGATTTTTCCCCAAAAGAAATTGGAAATTGAGAGGGCATTTGGTACCTCTAAGAGTGAGATATGTAAATCACCCTGGGGTGAATATGGTGATCGTGCGGAAATTAAAGAACTTAAAGTAAATGCATAAACTAAGAAGATAGAGTTAAGGAGATAGAGTTAGAGAAAGCAAAGCGAACAAAGGGGCGAGACACAACGATATAAGTGGTTGGGCCCCCAGTATTAATCCACTACCCCATACTTGCAGCAATTCTGTGCTGCAAGCATTCCACTATATTGGAACCCTGTACAATAAGTTCTCGGTATTCATACCAATATTTATGTAACACCCACATTATTTCTATATATAAGCTCCGTAAATCGCCTTAATCTGAGGCGAAAAAAGTGAAAAAGCAAGATTGATGTCTTGACTAAGAAAACAATAGAAGACATCTTCTCGCTTGATCTTTGGTAAAGTGATAAGTTCTGAAGTCGGAGTCAAAAGAGATGAAGAATACTCCATTGATTCAGCTTTATTTAAAGAGTTTTAGATTACTTTTTTCCATAAATGTAAATTCAAATACCATATATTCGTTTGGGCATATTGCAGCCGACTGTCATTTCCTCAAGACCAAGGTCGAGAGAAAATGACAGTCGACTGCACCATTTTCAACTGAAATTGATAGTGAACTGCGTAAGTGCAGTCAACTGCAATTGTTGTAGTTGATCGTAATATTTTTCAGACTTAATCTTCGGTGAATCCACGTTATATTTTTTTCATAACTTGATCATTTGCCAACGATATGTTTACATATTTATTCCTCACAAATAAAGCAGTAAATAGTCAGTGCTCTGGCTTCTTGCGGATCAATCCCATCTTTATTCTTGATGAATCTTTCCCGATACTTGCAATCTTTCATATTTGTGTGATTTTTTTCCTTTTACTTTGATTATGAAGATCTTGAGTTTTATTTGAATATATTTCTGTATTGGCCAGTAAAGATCTTAGATGAAATCATTAAATACACATGTGCATATTTTGTACACACCAAACATAGAGTCAACAATTTTTCCCTTTTGGTGTGAACAAAACACACTAAGAAAGTAAGAATTTAAAATAAAGCCCCCTTAATCCGATACATGAATATAAGATAAATTATAAGAATATAAGTGTATGGATGAGATGATATGCCTATGTGAGAAAAAATGTACACACAACCAACATGAAGTGAAATTTCAATAGCATTTATCAATAGTGGAGCAATATGAATTGAGTACAACCCATTTAATTCCAGTCCAAAGATTTATACATGTTATAGCATTCAAAAGCTCAAGTCCATAATAGAATTAACTTTTGATAGAAGAGGGTTTAGAAGAAGAAGAAGAGGAAGAAGAGGATTTGGAAGAAGAAGAGGAAGTGGAATACAAAATACGATAAAATTCAAATAACATTAACTTAAATGGAATCTCCCCATTTTTGGAACACACCAAAAGGGAGCTACCAACTGTCATTGTTCTCATTTTCACCGCTGTCCTCTGTATTTGTATTCTCATTTCCATGTCCACTACCTTCGCCAAGGTTGTCGTTGTTATCATCTTCGTCATTACTAGACCGAAAGGGATGAGGAAGAGGCATCCCGCGTTGTTGCACACATAATCTAGAGCATTGAGGTAATATTGATACATGAGGCCCTCTATATAGTCAAATCTTTCATTGATCGCATCAAAGTATTGTGCATGCGAAGTTGCTTCAGATTTCTTCTTAAGGGATCACCTTGCTAGAGGCACTTCAATACCCATTTGAGATGGGAAGATAGGTTTGTTCGGCTTGCTAAGATAGAATTTACCAATAAAAATGTCAAAATCAATAGCAAGATTGTAGATAAGAGTGCTAAATGGGAGGGAACGAGTATGAGTTGGAGCGGTAATCATGGTTCATATAATAAACGATGAGAGGTCAAATTATATTCACCAAGAACAGGAAAGAGGATGAAAGATTGATCTATACGGATATTGGTCTTATCATTTTCCTTGAGCCAAATGTTTACCTTTATGATTTGTTAAGAAGGGAAACATTGGTTGAATTAGTAGGCTTAGGTTTTTTGGTGGACCGAATATTTGACTTGAGAATGGAATTACGGTCATGATTGAGTTTGTATTCAAGACTATCGAAACCAAGATGATATGCATCAAATTCTACATTATGAAAAGAATAACGAGTTTTCAAGTAAGAGGTTGTGAGTTCAATTGGTTTTCCAAATACAAGGGATTTAATGAGAGGTTCTTCGGAGTCAAATATCAGGTTGACATAATATTTTCAGTTGCTAGATTTTTTTCTATCCCAACCCTTTAAAGAATCCTAATCGTCCACTCAAGATCTCCCGAGTTTATCAATGTTGACTACATGACTTGGAACTATGAGTTTATCGACTAAGGTATTGAAATAAAGATTGATACATTCTTGATCCTTAAAAACGATGTCATCAACAATCACAAAATTAGAACGGGCTGCTTACCCTTGGATTTGGAAGGTTTAGGAACAGAGGAAGACGAAGGAGCATTGTGATTGGAGCGCCTAAATTGGAGGCCATAGTAGAAAATCTGAAAAACCTTCACTTGAACAGTTGAACCTAATAAATTTTGAAGAATGTAGGACATTGGAGAGATTTGATCGGTTTGGAGAAGAGGGGAGGCTAGAGTTTGTGAGAGATGAGGGCTGAAAGTGTATATATATATATATACCCTTCGGTTGAGAACTAATTTTGGTGAGAACTCCGTGAGAACTCACGAAGTAGTTCCCCATGAAAATTCCGAACCGACCATCTCGTTCTACACGTCTTAGATAACATAACACAAAGAAATCAAGTAATTTGAAGTTCATATGGCCATCTGTCAAATGGAGTAGAATTTTCAGCCATACAATTTTGCGATGATGTAAATCATGGACAAATGAACTTCAAATTACTTGATTTCTTTATGTTATGCTATCTAAAGGTGTGTAGAACGAGATGGCCGGTTCGGATTTTTTATGGGGGTCTACTTTGTGAGGCCTCGCGGAGTTCTCACCAAAATTAGTTCTCAACCGAAGGGCTCCATATATATATATATATAACTACCGGCCCCATAGGTTAGAGAGAAGTTAGAAAAGAAAAAATTGACAAAAAAGACAAGACTGTTCTTAGGACAGTCGACTGGACAAAAAAAATCAAACTGCTCGACTGGCAAAAAAAACGTTTACAGTCAGATTGTTCCAATTTGCAGTCGGCTATGAATTTTCACAAAAAACGTTTACAGTCAGATTGTAGTAGAAGAGACCCAGGTAAAGAAGATGCTTGCTACAAATGCAAGAAGCCCGGACATATTCGTACAAATTGCCCTCTCCATCAAGACAAGAAAAAAATCATATAATACAAACTCAAACTACAAAAGAAGGCATTGAAGGTAACTTGGCTTGATTCTGATTCAAGCAACAATGAAGACGATCAATATAAGTGAGCAAACACGGGATTCACATTTATGGCGCTTGAAGATGATGAGAGGCAATCAACATTCCAAGAAGAGGTAATCGAAAACCCCACTTATGATGAAATATATGAAATTGCTAATAATTTAAAGGATTATGCCAAAAAGGCTAGTCATGAACTTAAACAATATAAACAAATGTCTAATTAATCACATGACTTATGCATTGCCAAAAACGAGAAATTGAAGAATGAGAATTGTTTAATTATTTAAAAATTTCGGTTATTTAGAAAAGATCATGATCTATTGATTAAAAAAATGAACGTTTAAAACAACAAATTCAAAAATCTCTATCAATAAAAAATGAAAATCTAAAAGGGATTCATGATAAAACTGTTCATATTGCTAAGCTTACTACTGGACTTTGACGAATGCAAAAAGAAATTTGATGAATTTGTGAAAGGTTGTGAAGAAGCTCTTGAACAAAATAGACAACTTGATAGTGCACTCGATAATCTTCGTTGGGATACCAAAGATGATGATCA